>PJEM01014855.1:0-32906 GCA_004023845.1 Helogale parvula | reverse complement strand
GGCTGCACCAGTTTACATTCCCACCAACAGTGTAGGAGGGTGCCCGTCTCTCCACACCCTCGCCAGCATCTATAGTCTCTTGATCTGTTCATTTTAGCCACTCTGACTGGTGTGAGGTGGTATCTGAGTGTGGTTTTGATTTGTGTTTCCCTGATGATGAGTGATGCTGAGCATCGTTTCATGTGCCTGTTGGCCATCTGGATGTCCTCTTTGGAGAAGTGTCTGTTCATGTCTTCTGCCCATTTCTTCACTGGGTTATTTGTTTTGTGGGTGTGAAGTTTGGTGAGTTCCTTGTAGATTTTAGATACTAGCCCTTTATCTGATATGTCATTTGCAACTATCCTTTCCCATTCTGTTGGTTGCCTATTAGTTTTCTTGGTTGTTTCCTTTGCCTTGCAGAAGCTTTTTATCTTGATGAAGTCCCAAGAATTCAGTTTTGCTTTCATTTCCCTTGCCTTTGGGGATGTGTCGAGTAGGAGATTGCTGTGGTGGAGGTCTAGGAGGTTTTTTCCTACTTTCTCCTCGAAGGTTTTGATGGTTTCCTGTCTCACATTCAGGTCCTTCAGTCATTTTGAGTTTATTTTTGTGTATGGTGTAAGAGAGTGGTCTAGTTTCATTCTTCTGCATGTTGCTGTCCAGTTCTCCCAGCACCACCTGCTAAAGAGGCAGTCTTTTTTCCATCGGATACTCTTTCCTGCTTTGTCAAAAATTAATTGGCCCTACATTTGTGGGCCCAGTTCCGGGTTCTCTATTCTATTCCATTGGTCTATGTGTCTGTTTTTGTGCCTATACCATACTGTCTTGATGATGACAGCTTTATAGTAGAGGCTAAAGTCTGGAATTGTGATGCCTCCCGTTTTGGTTTTCTTCTTCAATATAACTTTGGCTATTCGGGGTCTTTTGTGGTTCCATACAAATTTGAGGATAGTTTGTTCTAGCTTTGAGAAGAACGCTGGTGCAATTTTGATGGGGATTGCATTGAATGGTGTAGATTGCTTTGGGTAGTAATGACATGTTCACAATGTTTATTCTTCTGATCCATGAACAGGGAATGTTTTTCCATTTCTTGGTGTCTTCTTCAATCTCTTTCATAAGTTTTCTATAGTTTTCATCATATAGGTCTTTTACATCCTTGGTTAGGTTTACTCCTAGGTATTTGATGGTTTTTCGTTCAATCGTGAATGGGATCAGTTTCTTGATTTCTCTTTCGGCTGCTTCATTTTTGGTGTATAGGAATGCAACTGATTTCTGTACATTGATTTTGTACCCTGCAACTTTACTGAATTCATTAATCAGTTCTAGAAGGCTTCTGGTGGAAAGCAAACATTTCTAATAAAATTTAACTTGGCAAACGAGTGATGATCTTGTACATGACACCAAATGACACATGATCACAATTGAGCCCATGGTTCTTGAAATTCACTTTAATATACAAGCACTTTGTGTTTTAAGCTTATTTCAGGAACGGATTATGCTTCCAAACAAAGGTTTTACTGTGTGTCTCAGTTTAGGAGATGCAAATACTTTGTTTCAATATTTTCCAACCAAGTTCTCTCATATTTTATTATTTTTATTTTTTATCTCTCCCATTTTATTTTATTGTTAAATCTTTATTTTCTTTTATTTTAATTTTAGAGAGAGAGAGAGTGAAAAGAGAAGATGGGCTGAGGGGGAGAGAGAGAGAGAGAGAAAGAGAGGAGAGAGAGAGAGAATCTTAAGCAGGCTCCACACTTAGCATCGAGGTCAACATGGCAACATGGGGCTCAATCTCACAACCTGTGATTATGACCCAAGCCAAAATATAGTCAGATGCTCAACCAACTGAGCCACCAAGGTGCCCCTCTCTCATATTTTAAATCAAATGAAAAGTGTACTGAAAACATATTTTTATATAAAAAGTGATTGCCATTTTATGATGATTCTTTGTGGGGTCTTTTTTTTTTGATGCTAGTCTCTTACATTTATTAAATTTATTTTATACTTTTCAGATATCTATGGGTGTCATCATGAA
Source organism: Helogale parvula (assembly GCA_004023845.1). NCBI lineage: Eukaryota > Metazoa > Chordata > Mammalia > Carnivora > Herpestidae > Helogale > Helogale parvula. Next base: position 30,895 of record PJEM01014855.1, on the reverse strand, counting down.
TAAATTGTTATTATTTTAAATGAACTGTGTGTCAAAATTATTTTATCCAAATTTATAATTCACTTTATTTAGTAGATATCATTTTGAGTAATTTTTAGTAATTTCCAAGGAAATACAATTTGTGTTTAAGAGAAATACTTGCAATCATGGAGAATATGTAAAACATGGTTTTTCTGTTTTTGCTTTTTGTTTCGTCTCTCTGAAAATAAATCAAAAGGAGAATTTCAGAATACATTGGGGGAATAAGAAGTGCTAGGAAAATGACAAAATTTATGATTTGGGGATATCAATATTGATCAATTCAACAACACATAGGAGTCAGAGAAAGTATAAAGCACATCAACTAGAGACCAATGTAACCCGATTACAAGAAACTAGCTAGGTAGAATTGCCACCCACCTCAGTCAGGTGCCATCATTGTATTAGGAGAAACAAGGATATGGTATTATTTGCCTCCACAAAATCCAATCCCATCAGCAGGGCATGATGTTGGCAGGATCTTCAGGTCAAAAGAGTAATTTGTAGTTATAGAGATCCAACTATTCACTCATTATTTACTAAACATTCTCTTGACACTACAAGATTCCAGAAACTTGATAGGATTCTGAAGAGGCAAACCTCAAAGCATAACTAAGACAATCTTATCTTACAATCAAGCAACTCATAGACTATTTTAAAAGGCAGGTAATTTTAATACAGTATGATAGAAGCAAGCAAAGTACTTATGAGGGAACAGAGTAACAAGTCAGAAAAAAAGGTAAGAGACAATTCCTGAAGGGAATGGAAACTTTAAGTGAATTTGGAGACAGTTAAATTCAGAAGGGCTTGAAATAGTATTCCATACTGAGGAAACAGAGGAATCCAATGAACCATGAATATTGTGGTACCATTAGTTACCTAATGGAAGGAGAGTCCTATGAAGCAGCGTCATACACAGTCAGGGACCATCAGATCATAATGGTTGTTGTGTGTCTATATGAGAACAGTCATAGAGAATGAATGACTGATAAAAGGACACTGCTATATTAAGATTTGTGTTTTATACTGATCACTTAGCACTCTGGAAGGAAGGACAGATCTATGGGCAGAGTGATGAGTTAGGGAGCAATTGCAAAAATTCAGTTGCAAATTGAGAAAGGCAAAACAAGTTAATTAGGAACAAAAGACAGATGGAAAGATAGTCAAATTAACAAGATCCTGAGGCTAATTGGAAATAAGTTAAAAAGCATAACACAGGGTGCCTAGGTGGATCAGTCAGTTGAGTCCAGATTGTGATTTCGTCTCACATCATGATCTCGTGGTTCATGGATTCCAGCCACCCAGCATCAGGCTATAAGCTGACAGCACGGAGCCTTCTTGTGATTCTCTCTCTCTTCCTCACTCTCACTCTTCCTCTCTCTCTCTCTCTCAAAATAAATAAATAAACTTAAAAAAATAATATAACACAAGTTAATGCTAACTTAAAGATATCTGATGCTGGCACCTAAGAGAAAAGAAGTGCCTTTCACCAGGATGGAGAGAGAATGCATGGTGGAACAGATTTGAATTGTGAGATTTAAGATAAATTCAAATTTGGATGTGGCCTTTCTTTCCCTCTTTCCTTCCTTCCTTCCTTCCTTCCTTCCTTCCTTCCTTCCTTCCTTCCTTCCTTCCTTCCTTCTGAGGACCTTGAATTACAGAGAAGTGAATATATCCAATTGATTTTAAATAAATTATCTGGACACAAACAAAATATTTCAGCCTTGAGAATCAATAACAAATGAGGGCAATGGTGGATTCAATTTTGTAGATGGGGCATGAGGGAACTGTTTGTAAGGTTCATAGTTATAAACAGAGGAATACAATGCGTAGAAACAGAAGCAGAAGTCCAGTCTTAAGAACATAACCAAAATAAAGCTATAAAAAAAACCATGATAAAGGTGTAGAGATACTACTATTTGGAACAATAGAAATACCCAAAATTATGTCAATGGCTGTAACAGTTTCCAATTTTGTAAACTAAGAGGACAACATTGGAAATACAACTATTATTCTTAGGTTTATGGAGTTGATAGAAGAATGGGCAGTTTACTCTGTACTTATTGCTTCTGAAACACTTTTCTTTGTCCTTCTCTGCTTTATGAGGCTATTTTTTTTTTTTTACATTACTTGTGGTTTCTTTCTTTTTGGATTCTATTTGGGTTCAGATGATACAAATTACTGGCAGAAGATTGGTAGATTGGAGGAAATGTTCAGGAATTATTTTCTTGGTTATCTCCACCAGTCTGTGATGATATAGTGGTAAATGTTTTGTACCTGTAGTCATAGTTACTTTTTTACCATCCTCTCCCAAATTTAAATTCTCCCCATGTTCCACTCACCACCTTTCTTTTCCCTTTAAACCTATGAATAATAAATAATTCACACTGTTGCTAGCTACTGGGTATATCAACTTCCTTTGTTAGTTTCCTTAATCCTGTCCACACCTTTTTATACGACCTCTTTATTAAACTCTTTTTAATTCTCTCCCTGAGTAAGCCATCCTTCTGGGACCTAGGTGATAAAGTAATTAGTATTATGAGTGGGTCTAGGAAACGGACACTCAAAATAGGATCCTGGAACTTAGTTAGTCATATTTTTGATTAATTTGTGGACAGCCTGCTTGAGAAAAAAAAATGGAAGTGTTATAATCCATAACAGGAGGCTGTATTTTGATTACTTACTTTATTAGAAATAGTGGCATCAGGTAAAACAGAGTTAGAGAGTTGAGCATTGGTAGAAAAAGTAGTTGTAATACTTAGACATATGGCATCAATGGTGATTACAAAATTTATTGGGTAGTCTGGAAGTTTCTGTTGCCCTAGAGAGTACATACCGTAAAGTTCAACTGTAATGCTTTAAATAAATAAATTCAATAAACCTGATTAAAAATCAGACAAATTAGAAAGCTTTTCTGACAATGTTAAAGTAATCCCTTATCTGATGTAGATAAAGGCCAAACACGGCTAAAATTAAGCCTAGAACATGAATGCAATTCTTGTAGAGTAGAAGCACCAAATAAATACACAGCTCTGCCAGGAATCTTTTGTTAAAGAATGGGCCATTTGGAAACTAAATGAAGCAAAAATGGAATTTTTGAATAGACATGAATAAATTTGATGTGGAAAATTCTAATATGTCAGAAAATTTATTAAGAGTAGTAACATCTTGCTATCCGCATCCCAAGAATCTGAAAGAACAATCTTGACTCTAGGTGGGTCATTGATTCACAGTGGATGCTTATTTTCTTTGGGACAGTTTATCACTCCTCATTGCCTCCAGATGTACAAGGAGAGCTAAATCCCTGTGTATTCTTCTGTAAGATTTTATTTGGGAACAGGGTTTGCAGGATTTGCCAGATTTTCATGGCAGAGATCTGAAAAGCATGTGTGTGAATTGAATCGAAGGGTGAAAGACAAAGAATAGTTGAGTATAAGATGCTTAGTTAACATAATTATATTCCCCTAGGACACAGAACTTATTATATTGGATTAGATGTGTGGTTATAAAATTTTTTAGTAATCTTCAAAAGATAGATGATGAACAAGTTGAAAACCAATACAAAGAAAAGAGTTTCTTCATGCTTAATGAGTTAATAATCACCTTCAATTAAACCATGTGATCACAGAGCAAAGTTAAATTGCTATGCTATTATGTATGGAACATGTACACATTCACTATTCAAAAAAAAAAAAACCCAAAGGATCATCAAGCTTTCCAAATTTTATTCTAATATCTTAATATACATTGACATCAATCAGATACCTAAATTAAATGTTCTAATTGAATTAATGTGATGAATTGAACGGGGAAAAAAGTAATGTGTTCTTTAAATACCATGTTTCCTCAGGCATAGATGTGTCAAATTCCCTCTTTAATTATAAATATAAGTTACAAGAAATTCTTATGAAATGCAGGAATGATTCCCTTCTCAAGGCTTGAAGTAATATTTAATTAATCACAAAGCTGGGAAATCCAGGATACTGGAAACCTGTTTAGTAGGCAAACGTTTATTATTCTGCTGTTTCATTCTCCCCTAATTTTATACTACTAAAACAAGGATAAAACAAACATTGAAAATATCCCAGTATCACCAGAGTTTTTGACCTTTGTTTATGGGATGAATAGGTTTTCATTTGGACTTTTTACATTAGAGTTGGATACAAACATTTTGACTCTAAGGGAAAGGTGCTTGGGAGTTCCTTTTATAACTTTTTAAAATAAATATAATAAAATTAATATAATTAGTATTTATATAATTAGTATTGATAATAACATCTCCATTTGCCTGATTTAAGGTATGATGAATACATCTTTCTTCACGCAATATTAGCAATATTATCAACCACACTGGGAAAATTCTGGACCAATTTTTCTCAATCAGAGCTTTGCAAGCACAACATTCTCAATTTATTCCAATAATGTATAACATCTTTCTGGTTAAAGTGAATGTGTATTTCTGCCCAACTTCCATGAAAAAAATAATAAACACTAAAATTTTATATTCAAAAATTTCCCACAGATAAAACTGATAATAAATATATTGTTAAAATAAATATATTGTTGATAAAAAGTTATACAACAATATTTGTATTTCTTAAAAATATTGTATATGAAATGCAAATTCTAAAAATTCTGTCTGAATCAAAGCACAGGTATATTAATTTAAACAAAAGAAAAACTGCTACCCATAATGCTACTCTCTGAATTGAGAATATTCCATGCCATAATAGAAATAATAAAGGGAGCTAAGTTACAAGTAGAATTAACACAAATTATGATAAATTGAATAAAACTAATTAAGTGCATAGGAATACCTCAGATTATATGACTATAGTAAATCTTTTCTCATGTGACAATTAGTACTACAAATTCCACCCACATTTCTGAATTTCATAATTTTATTATCATCTCTGGATTTTTTTTTCTCAATAACAATTAAGATGTGGACTACTTGTATCATGTGATTTTCCCTTCTGAGCTTTATACACATTACTTAATTGTCAACAAACTAATGATGCTGAGTGGAACTCTTGCCAGGTTGATTTTTTGTATGTCTTTTATCTGTACTCTTGTAGAATTTCTTCTCTAGCCTTGAAATTGAGTCACTGCTCCAGTAGAAACCTTGGTGTTGGTTGTTATTTATCAATTTCCTTGGGCAAAATAAACTTTTTTATTTTCTATGAGACCTTGAAAAAAATGAGTTCTTCCTTTTTATCTATATCCACTCTCTTAAAGCACTATTGTATTGCATTTCTCTCTACTGATGAAATCATAAATTAAAAAAGGAAGTGAGGAGGAAGGAGTTCATAACTGGGGCAAGAGAAACAAGAGGCTTCCAAGGTATTAGTAAAACTCTATTTGGGTGAATATCTGTTATTATTCTTAATTAAATACACATCACATATGCATTCTCATCTATGATATATTTATAATAAAGAGTGAAAAATATAAGAAAATATAAAAAGAGATGTGTATATATCCTTTAGTATGTTTCTTGGAAAAAATAAACCTCAAGTTACTTTCCCTTCTATATGTATTTGAGAGTTAGAAGAATATGATTTTTAGTGTACCAGCTCTGACCTTTACTGTGTGACTAAGATAAATCACTTTTGTCTCTGAGTTCCATGTTCTCTCCATATATAATTAAAAGATTAGAGTATATGATATTAAAAATTCCTTATAAGTATTATAACCTTGACTTCAGTGTAAGTGCTGACCGTCAGTATTGCTGTGTCACAACCAACATGTAGCATTTCTAATAGATTGCATCAGTGATGAAATATCTTTTATTCTATAATAATAACAATAATAGTGAAAATTGCCAACTAGGATTATGAAGTCTCTTGATTTTCCACAAAAAATTACTTTCGTGTAATAATATTAAATGAAAAGAAGAAATAGTAAAAAGCTTTCAAAGGTAGCCTTGGATATTGAACCAATGGCAATGTACAATTTTGTACAACTGAATTCAGGTAGCATAAATGGATAGAGCCTTCCTTTCAAAACTATAATCTATTCAAATATACAAATAATGTTTTTTATGAACATGATATACTTTTATTATTATAGTATTTTTTTTTATTTTTGTAGGATGCAGTGATTCTTTAGAAAAATGCAATCTAAATTCAACCTGTATGCCATTCAATCTTAGTGTTTTGCATTGCTGGTTGCCAGAGTCCAGCTCCAGCAGGTCCAGGGGTCCCTGAAAAATGAACGGTGTCAGCATGAGAGAGTGATGAGAAAGACACAAGTTTCTTTCTGATCACCAGGCAGACATCTCTGCTCTGGTGACTTTTTTATTGGTGTCTTTTTTATTGGTCAAGTGAGAACATGACATCAGAAAACAGAATTTTTTTACCATGGTTAATTTTTTGTGATAAGATGCTTTGATCAGCGAAAGTGTACAGAAACAGGTTTTATAAAAGTATTTTGTAGAACCATCCCATTCATTCTTGGCATCAGTCCCCCAGATTAAGAAAGTAACAAACTTTTCCTGTTAGACTTATGAGTGAAAACATATGGTTTCTGTCCTTCTCTGCCTGACTTATTTCACTTAGCATGACACCCTTGAGGTCCATCCACTTTGCTACAAATGGCCATATTTCATTCTTTGTCATTGCCATGTAGTACTCCATTGTGTATGTATATACACATATATATATATACCACATCTTCTTGATCCATTCATCAGTTGATGGACAGAGAAACCTAACAGGGGACCCTGGAAAGGGGAAGGGGGGAAAAGAGTTAGGGAGAGGGAGTGCGGCAAATCATGAGAGACTCTTGAACACTGAAAACAAACTGAAGGCTAAAGAGGGAGGGGGAAAGGGGAACTGGGGTGATGGTCATGTAGGGGGCACTTGTGGGGAAGAGCAATGGGTATTATATGGAAACCAACTTGGCAATAAACTATTAAAATAAATAAAAATAAAAAAGAAAGTAACAAACTTATCTTATTTTGCATGGGTTGGTCTTTTGCCAATATTTATGACTTTGTTTTTAATTAACAATTTACAGCCAAGTCATGTAATGCACTTACAGTGAGGTTGAGTAATTCTTATAACCAAGAGAATAACAGGATGTTTTTAGTAAAAAACAGAATAGTATGCACATTATTTAAGTTAGTAATGCTAAGATTAAAACATAGGTTAAGTTGTATATAAATAGGCTAAGAGTTATTTTATTTGGCTCATTAACTATACGAGAAAGAATGTTTGTTAACAAGTTGCTTGAGAAAGCCCTTTCTCTGATGTAAGCACAAGTGGGGGGGAGCCCTATGTGTGTTGGCCTTGCACCTGGGTTTCTAGTTTTTTATCCGTCCTCATAACTAAAGTCAGTACGAGGGAGGGTATTTGTAGAATATGGACCTTGGGAAGGGACTATATTCTGTCCTTGTTTTCTATTTCTTATCTCCGAATTAGGCTCCTTTTCTCCTGGCCAGACTTAAATGCAACTCTTGTTTTTAACCCCTTCATTATCTATGTCTTGAGTCTGCAAGGCTCATTAGAAGAGCCTTTTGGCAAACATCTGCAGTGCTTTGATCTAAAAATGTCTTATGCAAGGACAGGAAATGTTTTTTCTTGTGGGGTAACAGTGTGAGGGAATATCTGTCCGATTTGGAGCACTGTAAGGCCTAATTAATGACTACAGGCTTATTTTCAACATGAGCAGTAGTAGAAGGAGATACCGGTTTCGGCTCTCATGGCAGGAGCTGTGCAAACGTCTGCCATTTCCTCACTGTGACTGTGTCATCCAGCAAGGCCGATGTGGCTCCCAGCATCTGGTGTTATTTATATTGATAGTAAATCCTATTCCAGGTATTTTTCTAAGTATAGGAAATAGAAATCTGAATAATACAAAGGTTTTAGTTAATATACTTAAATTAAAAAAATTAAAAAGAGTTAGAAGCAATATTCTAGGATTTGATATTTAAAATTATACTAATCATTTTGGAAGAAATCCAAATTCACTCAAAATAATATAATTTTGAACACTAATTTGCACATAGCTTCCATATGCCATGAAGCAGGAGATCACTGACTAAATAAAACAGTGTCAGCAACAATGAAATAAAATCTTTAGGAAGAAAATATTGCTATAAGAGAAATTTTAAAACGATAATAAGCAAATAGTTAACATAACAAGTCATTAAGAGTTATAGTAAAGATTTAAAAGAAACACATAAATAATCACAGAAGAAAAACCAAGAGGACTTAATTAGGGAGAAGTTCGTGATCAGGAATGAGACATTAGGTGTCCTACATGAATCAGCTGCTGCATCTGAAACATGTAACAGGAAAGAAATAGACCAGAGAAATCTACCTATCTATACAGCACATATGAGAAGAATCCAAATTAGTAAAATTTTGTGATGTCTTTTCAGTACAGAATGGAAATGGTAGTAAAAGGCATGTTAAAGCCATTCGACTCTTGATTTCAATGGAAACAACAGAATCCCAGACAGATGTGAGTGCAAGTATTAAGCCCTGGGCACAAGGTGGGGTGAATGACATAACAAGCTACAGAAGTGTGTGAGGATGTGAACTCATGTCAGCATCCAGGGAATCTAACAGATGGACAGTTTATTAAGCGCTATGTGAATCATTTAAATAGAAGAATTCTAGGTTCAATAGGCATAAAACTTGAATTGCTATAAGAGAAGTTAATATTTGCATACCCTGATCCTTGATGCAAGCCAGCTAACATCCAGAGCCTCTTTTCTGAAAGACTTTATGTCTGGAAAACAAAATGTAAAATATTTTTAAAAGGGCAAGAAGATAAGCAGGTATACTTTGACGCATTATTAGACCTAAGGGCACCTCCCAGGTTTATCTGATATTATAAGCATCTGACTCACTGTGTTTGAATATTTTGCAACTTTGTAGAGAACGAAGACACTTGTAGAGGGCAAATAATTTTGTCAAAAATAATGCAAATGTATGTTTCCTGGTGAAGATGCATTTAATAAAGAGACTAGTTTTACATTTCATTGCAAATTTATTTCAGCATTTCTGATTACCTGTACCCCATGTATCTTTTGGATTCTCCTTTGAACTGGTATTTACACCTTCTTATTCTCTCTGAATGGGAAAAATAAAATCTTTGAGATGTATTCAATGTACATTCATGTGAAAGTTACCCGAAAAACCACTTCAACAGCTTTAGAGTTTATCCGTTGAGATGCCCAAAAGATTCACCTGACAGAGAGAGGTAAACCCATGGAGGTGTTACTTACGATAGCTTAAGCTGATAGAGCTACATATATATTTATATATTTCCAATGAGAATACCAAGCAACAGTAGAAGTTTAATCTTTAGAATCATTTTTAGACATTTCTTTACTGATTGTATGTTGCAATGTATTTTGTTTTCTGGTTCATGCATAGGTGATAAATTAAACGCCTGAGAGGCAGCAGTGATTGTGGTTTTACTTTCTGAGGATTAGATAATATCTATAGATGGGTTTTAGAGATCTATTATCTGTTAAATAAGAGACAATAGAGAACTAGCTTATTAGTTCTTTGTATTATTTTGCCTATTTGTCTGTTTTAAACTCGAATCAATGAAGAATTTTATGTCTGACTGAGAGGGAGAGAGGATCCTTGAAGTCTGAAATGAATACTTGTGTTTCTGTTTGTACTCTTGACCTGTTGCTGAAATGGTAAAACTGAAGCTTCAACCAATCTATATGTTTACATATCTGTATTTGCAACTCAGAAAGGTATTTACCCCTCCTGCGATGATGAAATATCTTCTCATCTCCAGAAAGTATTAACGAATTAGATTATAATATCTCTTAAAATGAAAGAGATCTATTCCAATTGGCTTATAAAAGTAAGTAAGCATTTATTTCCATACAATTTTCCTGAAATTACTAGCAAGTAAAAATATTGACTTTCTAATATTTTAAATGCTGTGGAATAAAAAGCAATTCTTTCAGCAAGTTCAAGCTCTCAAAAACATTTTAAATAACTTAAATTTACATAACTAAGGCAAATCTTTAGCAAATGAGAATAGTGTGTGTCCAAGCACTTAGATGGTTCTCTAAAATGCTTATATTGCAGCCAGTTCCCAATTATCCATGTCTTGGTTTTCTCTGTGAAATAGAAATCTTTTACTTTGGGTAAAAGTTACAATTACTATGAGTATTTGAAACTATACCAGTACAATAGTGATACAACAATGAAACGCTGCGTTTGTGTGTGTGTGTTAAGACCATTTCTTTAGGGGTGCCTGTGTGGCTCAGTTGGTTGAGCAGCCGACTTCAGCTCAGGTCATGATTTCACAGTCTGTGGGTTCAAGCCCCGCATTGGGCTCTATGCCGACACAGCCTGGATCCTGCTTCAGATTCTGTCTCCCTCTCTCTCTGCCCCTCCCCTGTTCACTGTCTGTCTCTCTCTCTCAAAATAAAATAAAGACATAAAACAATTTTTTTTAATGAGCTTAAAAAAAGACCATTGTTTAGAGTAGTTTTAGGTTCATAGCAAAACTGAGGGGAAGACATAGAGATTTCCCAAATACCACCATGGGTCACAAATACATAGCTTCCCTCATTATCAACATCTTTCCAACCAGAGTACTACATTTGTTGCAGTTGATGAATCTACACTAACACATTGTAACCATCCAAGGTCCATAGTTTATATTATGATTTACTCTTGGTCTGTACATTCTATGGGTTTGCACAACTGTATAATGATATGTATCCATCATTATAGTATCATGCAGAGTATTTTCATTACCCTAAAAATCCTATGCGCTCCATCTATTCATCCCACTGCAACTGTTACCCCTATCAATCACTGACACTTTCACTGTCTCCAAAATTTTACCTCTCCCCCCCCCTCCAGTAACATATCTTTGGAATCATATAGTTAGTATGTAGCCTTTTCGACTTTTTTTTTCAGAGATAGAGAGAGACAGCGCGAGCAGGGGAGTGTCAGAGAGAGAAGGAGGTACAGAATCCGAAGCAGGCTTCAGGCTCTGAGCTAGCTGTCCAGCATAGAGCCTGACGCGGGGCTCAAACCCACGAACTATGAGATCATGACCTGAGCCGAAGTCGGAAGGGGCAGAAAGAGGGGAACACAGACTCTGAAGTAGGCTCCAGGTTCTGAGCTGTTAGCACAGAGCCAGGCATGGGGCTCAAACTGATAAGCCATGAGACCAAAACCTGAGTCCAAGTCGGATGCTTAAATGACTGAGCCACCCAGGCACCCCCAAATTTGGGCAATTATAAATAAAACTGCTATAAGCATCCATGTGCGGGTTTGTCTGTGAAGATAAATTTCCTACTCCTTTGGGTTCCTTGATACCATATAATTGCTGAATTAAATGGTTGTTTTTTTAAGAAACTGCCAAACTGTCTTCTAAAATGTCTGTCCATTCTGGATCCCCACCAGCCGTGAATGAGAGATCCTACCACTTCACATCACTGCCATTTGATGCTGTACTTTGGATATTGGTCATTCTTCAGGTAGGTAGTGGTATCTTGTCATTTTCTTTTCTATTTCCTTGATGACATGTGATTTGGAACAACTCTTCACACACTTATTTTCCATTTGCATATCTTCTTTGGTGAAAGGTCTTTTAATGTATGTGGCACAGCTTTTATTTGGGTTGTTTATTTTCTTCTTGTTAAGTTTTAAGAGTTCTTTGCATATTTTATGTGTGTATGCATGTTCTTAAGAAGAGCAATTTTGTCCTAAAACAGATAATCTCACATTTTTTGACCTCAGCATAACTTCACATTCTTTAAATAAGTAAGGATATAAATTTTTAAAAATATTTTACTATATGAAAAATATAAACTAAAAAGTTTAAAACATTTATTGATTTATTTAAAAAAAATGGATGCTTTTTTAAAATTGCTTCCCTAAAGTGTGTTATAGAATATAAGAAAGCATGATGAAAGATAAAATCTGGAAAGTGAATTTTATATTCCTAGATTTATGATATCTGAATCTGTGAAGAAGCCATAAAAACATTAGAACTTGATAAAATTTGCTCAGTTTTGATGGGCTTGCTTCCTTGATTCACTGATTAGTGACTTCATCAATACTAGGAAGGATTGTATGTAATAATCTGTGTAATCTGCTTTGATATCAGAACTTCAGTGATGTACTGAAATAATTTCCTGTGCTTTCTGTAAACATTATTATGAATTATTTAAGGAATAGGAAAAATGTTTCACACTAATAAAAAGATCTAAAGATTTTTACAGTAATAGGCTCTTCTTTTTAGTTTGAATGGTTTATTAACATTTTTATTAAATAGTAAACCAAGTAGTCTTTCTCAAGTACTCGCAGTTATGTTTTTTTCTCCAACTTTATTGAGATATAATTGAAATATAACATAATGTAAGTTTAAGGTAAACAACATAATGATTTGATATACTTAATATGTTGTGAATTCTTTACCACAATAGGTTAGTTCACACATTTATCACCTCATATAGATGCTTGTTTTTGAGTGCATGATGAGAACATTTCAGATATAAACTTTTACATCTTTTAAGACTACAATACAGTATTATTAACTATAGTCACTGTACTATGAACTACATCTACAGAATTTATTCATCGTTTAAATGGAAGTTTTCATTCTTTGACCGACATCTCCTCATTTTTCAAATCCCCCAAGACACTGGCAATCACCAATATACTCTTTCTATGAGTTTGACATTTTTAGACTTCTCATATAAGTGAGATCATAGAGTATTTGTCTTTTTCTGTCTGACTTATTTAACTGAATATAATGCTTTCAAGGTTCATCCCCATGTTATTCCAAATGGCAGAATTTCCTTTATTTTTATGGTTGATAATACTCATGTGTGTGTGTGTGTGTGTAGAGGGAGGGGGAGAGAACACACACAATCCCGTGTTCATACATCTGTTGATGGTCTCAGCTCGCCTCTATATCGTGGGTATTGTGAATAAGGCTGCAATGAACATGAGGATGCAAATCTATCTCAAGATAGTGATTTCACTTCCTTCATATATATGCCCAGATGTGGAATTGTTCAATCATATGGTACTTCTAGTTTTAGTTGTTGTTTTCTGTTTTTGTTTTTGGGAACTTCCATACTGTTTTCCACAGTGGCTGCACCAATTTACATGCCCCCCAACAGTGGATGAGGGTTCCCTTTTCTTTATGTCTTCAACAATGCTTGCTATCTATTATCTTTTCATAATACCATTTTAATAGATGTAAGATAAGGGGCATCTAGGCGGCTCAGTTGAGTAAGTGTCCAAATCTTGGTTTTGGATCAGGTCATGAGCTCACAGTTGTGAGATCAAGTCTTGCGTTGGGCTCCATGCTGAGCATGAAGCTTGATTAACATTCTCTCTCACTCTCCCTCTGCCCCTCGCCCACTCATTTGCAATCTATATAAATAAATAAAGAAATAAAGATTACTTTTATTATTTGCAAATAATATCTCCCATAAGTTGCCTTTTCATTTTGTTGATTGTTTCTTCTGATGTGCAAAAACATTTTTGTTTGGTCTATTTCTTCTATTCTTTTTGCTTTCGTTGTTTGTGCTATTGGTGTTATATCCAAAAAATTGTCTGATCAGTACCTTGGCTGGGCTCCAAGCTTGCTCAGAGTTCCTGTTCAGGCATCTTGGTCAGGCAGGGCTGGTGGCTAAGCTCCACAGTGAGTATGGATGCTGGCTTGGCTCTCTCCCTCAGCAGAGCAGTAGGACAGGCTCTGCAGCTGCCCAGGGTCTCTGGCATAACTAGTTGGTCAGGTGAAGCTGAAGGCTATGCCATAGTATGGTGGGTGGACTGCTGGCTTGCCCATTGCCTTGGGTGGGGCTGTAGGCTAGTGTTTGAGGCTGTCCCGGGGTTGCTGACCAAATTTCCTGGTCAGTAGGACTGGGAGCTGTGCTCAGCAGTTGAGTGGAGCTGCTGACTTGCTTCCTTGTGTGGGTGGAGATGTAAACTGGGCTGTACAGCCAGCAGGTCCCAAACTGTAGAGAACTGCTCCTCCCCCCCCCCCCCCGGGCTCCCTGGCCAGATGAGACCACTTACTCTTACTCTGCTTTGCAAAAGGGAAGAACTGCTAGCTTGTATTGCTGCTTGGGTACTGGCACCAGCAGGAATGAGGGTCACCAAGATCTTTGTGCTGATTGCTGTGAGCCCCCACCCATTTCCTCAACCCCTAGATGCCCCTGGTGATATAGCTCCACTTATGTTCCCAGTGGTGTCCATGAAGTGAGATCTAAATGAACCTCTTGGGAAACATTCTTTGACACTGAGAAAGCTGGATGCCCAGCTTGGGCTTTCTTTTTCCTACTAGAGAAACTGTGAGTGCTAAGAGGGCCATCTTATTGTGGCACTGTGCCAGTATTGGGAAGGGCAATGCAGTCAAAGTGTAATTGCTTCTCCTACACTTCAAATGCAGTTTTTCTTGGTTTTTATCATACAAAAAGATGCTTCAGCTTTACTTCAGGGTTCTGGGATTTTCAGAAAAGCATCTTATCTATGGATAGTTGCCAGTTGATCTTTCTGTGATGGGAATTAAAGTTGGGAACACAACTATCCTGCCATCTTGCTGGCATCAGTTCCTGTAATTCTATCCTAAACAAGTGCTTACTCAGGATTGAACTCTAAATTTAGAAAAAAATAAAATGAAATACTCATACTATTTTTACATCTAAAATAATCTTTGAGAATTTCCAGAGAAATGATGGAAAAATCATGAAGATTAGTTAGTTAGTCTGCGAATAATAGGGAAGGCAAATTAGATCAATGGAATCTGTCTTCTTGGATTATTTACTTTAAAGCTACCCTTATACTATTTAGAATCTAAATGTATTCATTTATTCAGCATCTACTTATTTAGCACCTATTATGTTCTAGGAATTTTCTAGGAGCAGGGTATATAACATTCGAATTAATAGAAAAAAATCCTTTCTTCATGGAATTTTCACATTGGGAGATGAATATAGAAAAAAGTTAAGAAGTGGAAGCAAGAGGAAATATGTGTGAGATGCTAAATAAAGTGAGAAAAGGTCTACTGGGGCACTGAGGTTTGAGCAGACTTCAAGGAAGTAAAAGAGTAAGTCGGACAGTTTCATGAGAGAAGAAGCTTCAAACAGACAAAAGAGCTTCTGGAAACCCTCTGAGGTGAAAGGATGCTTGGTGGATATAACGATTAGAAAGTCAGTGTGGTAGGAATGGAGTGGATGAGGAGTGTGAAAACAAGGAGTGGAAAGTGACCATGCAGGACCTTTTAAGCCATAATAAGGTATTTTCTCTAACTGAATGAAATGAAACCCACTCGTGGGTTTGCGAAGAGGAATGGCCTGATCTGTCTATCTTTAAAGGATCCCTCTAGCTTCTATGGGGGCTAGGAAACAATCAGGAAGTTGGGTTAGGAAGATATTACAGAAGGAGGGGAGAGGAGAGCGTGAAATAGGGTAGTCATGGTATAGCCGTGAAAAATGACAGGTTCGGGGTATATATTCAAGAAAGTATTCATTGAATCTTGAGTTTATTTGTTTTGAGAGTGTATGGATGTGCAAGTGAGCAGGGGAGAGGCAGAGAGAGGGTGAGAGAAAATCCCAAGCACGCTCCATGAGTTGTCAGTGCAGAACCTGAAGCGGGGCTTGAAATCATGAACCATGAGATCATGATCTGAGCCCAAATCAAGAATCAGATGCTTAACTGACTGACCCACCCAGGTGCCCCAAGAATTTTTTGATAAATTAGATGCAAAGTGTGAGAGGAAGAACCTGAGGATCTGGAAGAAAAAAATTGCCATTTACTGATACAAGCTATTGTGAATAAAACAGGTGTCTGTTTTTGTAAAAGGTTGGGGTTAGAGTTAGTTCTGTTTTGTATATATCAGTTTAGTGATGCCTATTCAAATGTAGAAAGAGGTAGTACAAGGGGTTGAATATATGAATCCAGCGGTCAGAGAAATTACCAGCGTTTGTGATCCAAATGTTTAATTCTTCAGGTAAGAATATAGATGTTCTTTCACACAAGGCAGTCTCTTATTTAAAAAAATAATGTTTATTTATTTTTGAGAGAGACAGAGCATGAGCAGGGTAAGGGGAGAGAAAGACACACACACAGAATTGTAAGCAACTCCGTGCTCTGAGCTGTCAGCACAGAGCCCAATGCGGGGCTCGAACCCACGGACTGTGAGATCATGACTTGAGCCAAAGTCTGATGTTTAATCAACTGAGTCATCCAAGCACCACGCTCTATTTTTTTAAATTTATTTTTTACTGAAACTGATATTAAACTTATTCTAAAATCCGTATCACTTCCAAGTTGATACCAGCACCTCTAGTAACCTTTATTTCAAAGTTAATTTATTGACATGCTTAATTTACATATTTTTTGAGTTATTGAAGAAGTATTCAGGTTAAATTACATTTCCATATGAAAGAAGAGATATTGGTGGGAGGATGAGGGAAAAGTAGAAAACAGGCATAAGAAGATGACAATTACACTTGAAATTATGATTCTCTTTTGCTTAAAGTAGGATTTATTTCTTCAGCATTTGCTGAGCATAAACATTCTTAATTAAAAGAAAAAATGTATTGTGAGCTGCTGCTAAACAAAAGGAAAGATTTTCTACATCACTGTTATATTCACAGCTGTAATTCTGGTTAGATTTACAATTCCATTTTTCCCCCCAATAAACATTCACTTACTTCTACAAATGCATTTGAGGTCATTATAACTGCTGATTTTTCTAGACAGATTCCAAATCTTTTTTTTTTTTTTTACACACACAGTACTTTATTTTTATTTTTTTAACATTTGTTTATTTATTTTTTCTTTTTTTTCTTTTATAGTTCATTGTCAAGTCAGTTTCCATATAAGACCTAGTGCTCATCCCAACAAATGCCCTCCTCCATGCCCATCACCCATTTCCCCCTCTTTCCCGCCCCATCAACCTTCTCTTTGTTCTCAGTATTTAAGAGTCTCTCATGATTTGCCCCCTCCCTCTCCTTAGCTATTTTTTCCCCATCCCCTTCCCTATGGTCCTCTGTTAAGTTTCTCCTGTTCCACATGAAAACATATAGTATCTGTCCTTCTCTGCCTGACTTTTTTCACTTAGCATGACACCCTTAAGGTCCATCCATGTTGCCACAAATGGCCAGATTTCATTGTTTCTCATTGTCAGGTAGTATCCCATTGTATAGAAAACCATGTCTTCTTGATCCATTCGTCAGTTGATGAATATTTAGGTTCTTTCCATGATTTGGCTATCATTGACAGTGCTGCTATGAACATTGGGGTACATGTGCCCCTATGCATCAGCACTTCTGTATCCCTTGGGTAAATTCCTATCAGTGCTATTGCTGGGTAATAGAGGAGTTCTATTGATAGTTTCTTGAGGAACCTCTACACTGTTTTCCAGAGTGGCTATACCAGTTTACATTCCCACCAACAGTGCAGGAGGGTGCTTGTCTCTCCACATCCTTGCCAGCATCTATAGTCTCTTGATTTATTCATTTTAGCCACTCTGACCAGCATGAGATGGTATCTCAGTGTGGTTTTGATTTGCATTTCCCTGATGATGAGTGAGGCTGAGCAGACAGATTCCAAATCTTAACCAGAGATAACTGAAAAGCTTGCTATGAAAAAGAGTGAAAAATACCTACAAATTATTTACTTATATGTAAATAATTAATATTTAAAATATTATTTAGTGGTTTCATTTAGCCAGTTTTTCCAATAAACCCTCAATCCAATATTTCAATAAATCTAGAGAAAATTATTTTTATGATAAATAAATGAATAGTATCTACATTCTTCCTAAGGGTTAAGAAATGTTGACAATAGCATTGTTATTTTAATTAAATGAACTATTTGCAATTATCACATTACATTGAAAAATCTAAATTTTAACATTGAAAGAACAAAATGAAACTACAATGTCTTCAGTTTGTTTTCTTACAAAATTAGATGAAAAAATGAAGTTCCAGAAATTAAATTCTGTACTCTTTATATATGTGTGTACATACTTAGTAGGAATTTTCTTAAGATCTCTCACATCCAGAAAAATAATTCCAGATGGTATAGATTAATGTCAAAAAATAAACATAATAAGATCCACAAATGTAGTAAACATACCAGCATCCTGAAATATGTTCATAACATTGTAAATCATATTTAACATGTTTGCATGAAGGGATATTTGGGTGGCTCAGTTGGTTAAGCGTCCTACTTCGGCTCAGTTCATGATATCACAGTTCGTGGATTCGAGTACCACTTTAGGCTCTGTGATGACAGCTCAGAGCCCGGAGCCTGTTTCAGATTCTGTGTCTCCCTCTCCCTCTCTCTCTCTGCCCCTCCTTGACTCTCACTGTCTCTCTCTTTCTAAAAATAAACATTAAAAAATTTTTAATGTTTGCATGAAAAGTTAAGCCTGTCCTAATCCCAAAGAATATACTACATATATTTATGAAAATATTTCTTCTATCTAAGATTGCCAAAGAAAAGAAACACGTTGCCCACAACATAAATTAAATTTATTAATCTACCTAAAATGATGGAGATTTAAAATTATTTTTTATTTTGTGGGGAAGAGTGGGGGAGGAGAGAGTCTCAAGCAGGTTCTCATCTTTCAGTGCAGAGTGGGATGTAGGGTTCGAACTTATGAACCATGAGATCGTGACCTGAATAGAAATCAAGGGTTGGATGCTTACCCAGCTGAGCCACCCAGGCCCCCCCAAAATGGTGGAGATTTAAAAATGAATATTTGGGGCACCTGGGTGGCTCAGTTGGTTAAGCATCCAACTTCGGCTCAGGTCATGATCTCACAGTTCGTGAGTTTGAGCCCTGCTTGGGGCTCTGTGCTGACAGCTCAGACCCTGGAGCCTGTTTCAGATTCTGTGTTTCCATCCTTCTCTCTCTGTTTTTCCCCACTTGCATGTTCTCTCTTTCTCTCACTCCTTTAAAAATAAACAAACATTAAGGGCGCCTGGGTGGCTCAGTTGGTTAAGCCTCCGACTTTGGCTCAGGTCAGATCTCACGTTCGTGAGTTCGAGCCCCGCAACGGGCTCTGTGCTGCCAGCTAGCTCAGAGCCTGAAGCCTGCTTCCGGTTCTGTGACTCCTCTCTCTCCCCCTCTCATGCTCTGTCTCTCTCTGTATCAAAACTAAATAAAACATTAAAAAAATAAACATTAAAAATTTTTGTGACTATTTTATTTTTTATGAATGCAAAAAATATCTAAAAAATTTCCTGTTCAGAAAGAAACTTTAATTTTATCATTATTATTTCAGATTGTAATTTTATTTTTAATTGGGTAGTAATTAATTTATATCTCTTCCACTTGACGATCAGCCAGTAAGTGACTGGTGAACACATCAAAGAACTATTTTTCTCTCCTAAGGATATATTCTCAAGGGATACAGTCAGCTGAATGTGTTATTTTTGCCATAGAATTTGCAATTTGAATATGTCATTATATATGTTGATCAAGATATTTTATCAGTTTTCTCTCAAAACAGCTTATTGCTACTTAGGATGTTTTTTAAATTGATTTCCCCAATATTTTAAGATTTTAAATGAAAGCTGAAGGGACAATATGATTAATTACATCTGAATGACTTTTATTTATTTAATTCTTTTTAAGATGAGATGAACATTTTATTTTGGAAAAGGCTGAAAGAAAGATACACTCTTACTTTAAAATACATTTTTAGGTTATAAGCAATATATATGAAACACTTCAGTGAGGGCAAGACAAGCAGAAATGAGGAACAGGCTATCCAGAGATGAGAGATGCTGATATGGAGTGGGGTTGATGGAGAGAAAAGAACAAAGAAAAGGTAGAAAAGTTGTTAGCCACAGATAAACCCATCTAAATGATTAACTTTAGGAATCATTAGGTTTTTTTCAAAAAATTTTTAATGTTTATTTATTTTTGAGAAAGAAAGACAGACAGACAGAAAGCAAGTGGGGGAGGGGCAGAGAGAGAGAAGGAGATACAGAATCCTAAGCAGGCTTCAGGCTCTGAGTTCTTAGCACAGAGAACGAAATGGGGCTTGAACCTACAGATCACAAGATCATGACCTGAGCTGAAGTTAGACACTTAACCAACTGAATCACCCAGGCGTCCCGGGAAACATTAGTTTTTAAAGTATATAAATATAAACAATTACTTAAAATTTATATTAAAAATTTTTAGGGGTGTCTAGATGCCTCAGTGGTTTGAGCATCCAACTTCAGAGCAGGTCATGATCTCATGGCTCATGAGTTCAATTCCAGTGTTTGGCTCTGTGCTAAGAGCTCAGAGCCTGGAGCCTGCTTTGGATTCTGTGTCTGTCTCTCTCTGCCCCTCCCTGACTTGTGCTCTGTCTCTGTCTTTCTCTTCCTCACAAATAAATAAACGTTAAAAAATAAAATAAAATAAAATAAAATAATAAAATTTTCTTCTGGTGGCTTTATTTTTGGTCTGTTATAATTGCATTGAATGTTTAATACCTGACTGATTATGCACATGGTACTTTCATCATGTCCTAAAGTGTGATTTCAGTCTCTGGTTGTTGAGTCCATATTAAGGTCATATTTAATTAAACCAAAAAAAAAAAAAACCCACTGCTATATACAGAATGATATATAATATAGTATGATAATGATAAATACATGAAACCAAAGTTTGATCACATATAGTGTTGTCCTACATGTTCAAAAAGATTTACTAATTTACATTCTAAACAAATAAATTTTTAAGTCCACAAATATAATTATTTTTTTTGGTTCTACCTGTCTTCACTTATCACCTCCTCATCACTGAGATGATAGCTTTTCTTTTTGAGCATACTAATTATAGCTGTAGCAGCTGGCATGACCATTTGACAGATCACTATAGAAGTTCATGGGCACTTTATAAACAGTGTTCATCTGCTCTTTCTTTCTTTTTTCTTTTTTATTTTTTTGGTCACAACCATTGATGCACTGTGCTATTTGTCTGCCCACTTACCTGAATTTAAATAGCTTGGTAGAAAACTTAAAACACAGTCTGCGAATGCAAATCACCTAGAATATGCAAATTACAAGTTTGTTTAAAAACGTGGGTGTTTGGCTAAGGATGCTAAATCATCTTTCCATCCAAAGCTAGTTTGCTTAATTACAAACTTGAAAGGCACATAGAAAACAATCTTATTCCCAAATCACTCAGATCCAACATATATTTTGTTGGCATCTTCTTAATTAAATCTAGCTTCTGAACATTAATTATAAACTCTGTGGAGATAGACTCATTGAGAAAATTTAAAATGTATGCATATATGCTGATCATTTAATGTGAAAGTTGTTTCTGCAGAAATCCCAAATCCTAAGTGACTGTCTGAAGAAAATCACACAAATTTGCTATTATATGATGCAAGGACTTAAAGTGAAAAATAAGCAGATATGACTAGATAATACATCCAGGGGATGACTGGCTTCTAGCTGGATTTATTATTTAAAAAAAAAAAACCACTCTGAAGCATCATCTCAATGTAATATATTACTAACTTAAGAAAATGCTTTTATTTTTCTATTATATTTAATATATTTTATATATAAGTTTACATACTTTAAGCATAGTCAGGCATCAAAGATACCTGATAATATTAATATCACTATCAAATCTGACCTAGTTTAAAGAGCCTCCATCGTATATATCACATTTCACTTTATTGAAGAAATAAAATATTTGTCAACAGGGCAAACGAGACTCTATGTTGCTTTTACACAAATTATCAATAAAAGATTATTCTTCAAAATACTTTAGTCCCAGTGGCACCTGGGTGGCTCAGTTGGTTAAGCGTCTGACTTCAGCTCAGGTCATGATTTCACAGTTGGTGAGTTCTAGCCCTGCAGCTGGCTCTGTGTTGACAGCTCAGATTCTGTCTCCTCTTTCTGCTCCTCCTCAGCTCGCTCTCTGTCTCTCTTCGTCTCTCTCTGTCACACAAAAAAATACTTTAGTCCCAAATGTCATAAATTTGTTAGATTACACTAATATAAAAAAAAGATATTTTGCTGCTTTCTGTTAGAAAATGGTTGCCATATATATGCAAATTGACTGTCTGTGATGCAGATGGTGCCTCACAAAGTGAGGTAATTTTGTTAGACATTTTGGTTTGTTTCCTTAAGAAATATGCTCTAACACACTCCATTCAAGGTATATGTATGGATGGACTGTCTTGATAGGTCAACTACAGGTTAAGGAAATGCACATACTGCCAACTGACCTTTAACAAGAGTAATAAGAATACACAATGTGAAAGGATAGTCTCTTGGATAAATGGCGGTGGGAAATCTGGATATTCATGTACAAAAGAATAAAATTGGACCTTTATCTTAGATCACACACCAAATCAACTTAAAATAGATTAAAGACTTAAACGTAAGACTTGAAATTATAAGACTCTTAGAAGGAAACATAGGGGACAAGCTTCGTGGCGTTGGTTTTGGCAATGATTTGTGGATATGCCACCAAAAGCATCAGCAACAAAAGCAAAAAACTAGACAGGTGGGACCATGTCACACTAAAAATTTTGTGCACAGTGAGGGAAACCATTGACAGAGTGAAATGGCAACCTAGGAAGTGGGAGAAAATATTTGCAAGTTATATATCTTATAAAGAGTTAAGCTCCACGTAAAAATAAAAGTGGAAGTTAAAAAAATTAGGTTCATTGCAGGGCGAAATCATATGTACTTATTTTTCTAATATTGAGGCATTTTACTCACTCTTATATGTTCAGCCTGAAATTTGTCCTAACTACCCTCTACTAATTACATGATTTCCTTTAGTACTTGATGCCTATTCTCATCATATTTCTTCATCAGTTGTTCTTGATAAGACTGGTCAGTTTTTCTATTTATTTATTTTTCTTTACAAATAACTAGGTCTCTTTTGTGCTTTAGGTATTCCATATGTTTACATATTTTTAAATTTATCAATAATTATATTTTTAACTTTTATTTTTTATTAGTTTCTTAAGGAGGCTTCTAACATATTGTTAATGCTATAACATTTCCTTCTGCATATAATTTTTATTCCTATATATTTTGGCATGTAGTGTATAGTCCTCTGATTATCATTCTTTTCTGATAGTTGCTGAAATTAAGTTTGATTTCTTTATTAACTTGAATTATTTTGATGGATTCCTATAAATTTTCATTCTGATTGATTTGCTTTGTGCAAATCCTTTATTATTCTACAAAAGTCTTTTACAACAAATGATACAGACAGTAAGTATTAAATTAGAAATACAAATAGAAAATCCATACTAAGGAAAACAAAACAAAACAAATCTTATAATTCTAAAGTTCAACAAAATTGCTATTGATTTAGCTTCAAATTTACCTTAAGTTTCCTGGCAGCCAAGACAAAAAGGAAAATACACCAATTATACATCAAAGCATTTCAGATAGGAAGCAAACCTCATGGTAAAAAGCAACAAAAATGAGACTTTCCTTGATACAATCTGAAATAAATCTTCATGTGAGTTTTATAAGAGGACTCGTAACTTTTTAAAAAATAATCTTAGTAATCTATGTATAATAAATGTGGTAAAAAAGACCATATAATTTTTCAATATTTGCTGTAAGGTATTTATAAATGTGGTGGCTATATATACTACTTTCTGGATATTTCCAATTCTCATACTTCTAGACACAGATGCACTCCTTTGCTCACTGTGGTTTTCTGGCCGTGTGAACAGTTTAGTAAGTGGTTGTCAAGTGTAAGCATGGTACTTAATTGTCCATGTGGGTTTTCTACACTGTTCTTTTCCTTCCGCCATGGTACAATGATGATGTTCAAGATGGTAGCCGTTCCTTAGCCTGTGTACCACAGTGAGAATAATTCAGGGCGGGACCTCTGAGACTCATAATGGACATAAAGCATGATCAATAAATAAAACCTATGTGGTTTAAACTCTCTGAGATTGGAATGTTGTTTATTACTCAGCATAACCTTGTTTCCCATAGTGGATTTCAAAACTGAATTCATTCAAAGTAGTTTTATGTTGTATTAAACTGTTTAGAGCAAATTATACTTCATATGGTGTCTTTTAAAAAATTTTTTAATGTTTATTTATTTTTGAGAAAGAGAGACAGAATGTGAACAGGGGAAAGGCAGAGAGAGATCAGATACAGAATCCAAAGCAGGCTCCAAGCTCTGAGTGGTCAGCCCAGAGCCCAACGCGGGCTCAAACTCATAAACTGAAAGATCATGACCTGAGCCAAAGTTGGATGCTTAACCAACTGAGCCACCCAGGCATCCCTGGTATCTTTTTATCCAAATATATTATTTAAATAACCCAAAGTACATAAACATAGGTTTTTCTCCAGTTATCACGTCAGCTTTTTTAGGATCCGGATAGGAGACCGCTGAAATCTGCTCTCTCAAATAGAAGCCAATAGAGTTACTATAAAATAAGGAGTAATTCAAATGTTCTGAAACTTAAAATGAGTTTGTCAGAATTGTAGCTCCAATATGATTATTAAAAAGTTTATCAAGTCTTCTTAGAAGAATGTACAACTTCTTCACTTGTGCACAGAAATTACTGCAAGAAAAGCTAGAAATGTTCTCCAAGACTCTTCTCTAAAAGTAATATGAATTATCAGATGACTCATGTACTAAAATTTATTCTACAATATTTACTATCCAACTTAAAGAAGGAAAATTTAGGGAGCCAAGATGGCGGAGAGGAAGGGAGCTCTGTAAACTCCGTCTGCCCCATCTATCGAACTGAGAAGGATATTACTCTCATCTGCAAGAGCGGAAGGAGAAAATACGGACTCTAGAAAGAATAGAACCTCAAGGATACCTGAGTGAGTGAGTGCGAACTGGGGAGATCTGAAAACGGGCCAGCCAGGGAAGGGCAGGGGAGGCAGGATCTCCAGCCCAACGCGGGGCAAGTGCGCAGAGCCCGAGAGACAAAGGGAAGAGACAGAGAGTCTGAACACGCTCATGATACTGTCTCTGGGGAAGAGGTAAAGAACGTTTGGTCGCGCTTGGAGAGAGGGACCCACTCCATAGATAACGGCTGGGTAGCCGGAATCCCGAACCGGGGTGGCACAAGGGAAGGAACAGCTTCCAGCCCTAGGCCAGCTTGGTGGGGAATCAGCGGCAGCGGTGGCGCGGCTAGAAGCAGCCACAGTAGCGCCCGGCGGCTGTGCCGGGGTTGCGCACTTTGAGAGGCGCCCGCGGGGGTGGCGGCAGCGGGCCCGGCGGCGGCAAGGTGAGAGGAGGCCGCATTGGCGGCCCCAGCAGCGGCTGCGCCAGGAGCACACACACTTCGAACTTGGTTTTGGGAACGGGACCACGCACCTCATTTCCACGACGTATCTCGCCCCCTACATTGGCTGTGCGAATCCCAAATCCCGGGTGCCCACAGGAAAAAACAGGGCCCACACCTATGCGACCCCCGACAGGGAGTCGGCAGCGGGTGGAGGCCTGGGCGCACGCTGGGCTGCAGGAGCTCCCAGCTCATTTCCAGCAGCACACAGCGCCTTGAGCAACAGCTATCCGAAGCCGAGAGAGACTCAATTTTTTTTTCCTTTTCTTCTTCCCCCATTGCAATTGCGATCCTGGCTGGGGGTGGGGACTCCGAAGTTGGGTCTGTGAAGGTGCCCACTTCACTTACTGCTGCTCATTTCGCCTCAGGCAGGGGCAGCTGAAATCCCTGCCTGAACCAAGACAAACTGATTCCTCCCCCTAAGAAGCCAGCTACCAAAACAAATACATTTCATCTGTGGTAGCACAAACATGCATGGACTGGAACTTTGAACCGAGGTGGGTCTGGAAAATACAACTCGGCTCAACTGCGGCCCAAGGAGATCGGACTCATTAGAGTGGCCTACAGTGCCTAGTTCAGCGGAGCTTGGCATGCCGCCATACTAATCTCCATAGACACCAAGGCGGAGCCTCTGAGAACAGCCTCTGACACCTACCACATCAAACCAAGCCTATCCACGAGGGGGAGCTGCTACTTTTCCCTTTTTTTTTAATTAAAAATTTTTTTTCTTTCTTCACTTTTTTGTACTTATTTCTTTGTTATTATTACCTTTTTTTTCTTTTCCTTTACTTAACTCTTTTAAATTTTTACTCCTTATTTTCCTTTCTCCCTTACTTTTCCATGTTCTTGCAACCCAGATATATTCTCCTGTATCTCATCCTTACCTCTCCCCTCAACTGGTCATACACTTTTAAACAGTCTACAGTCCTTTGTTGTCCCCGACCCCCTTTTATATTTTTTTATTATTTTTTCTTTTTTTCTTTTCATCTTTCTCTTTTCTTTTTATTATCTCTTCTTCTCTTCTTTTTGTCTCTTTCTTTTCCATTTTCTATCTTTTCTTTCCCCCTTTTAATGTGTTTCTTTGTTTCATTTGTCTGTGTGTATGTGTGCTTCTGTTCCCTCTGTGTATGTCTGTCTGTTTTCCTTCTTAGGACTGCACCAAGAAACAAGCCAAAGTGCGCAAGAAGGCGAGTCCCAAATATTGCAGAGTAGGAAAATAAAATACTCACAGGAACAACAAGAGAAACCGAGAGACACCATTAAGAGAACATTCCCTGAAACAACAGGCCCTGGACAGTCAATAAGCCTCCTCTAACAGAGAAATATTAATAGGTGCACAGTGCACAACGAGCTTTCTAAAGATGACAAGAGACAGAAAACTAGCAAAAATGACAAAACGAAGAAACTCTCCCCTGAAGAACTTCCAGGAGGATGTCACAGCCACAGAACTGCTCAAGGCAGATCTACACAACATATCAGATCAAGAATTTAAAAAGCTGGTCATAAGATTAATCGCTGGGGTTGAGAAAAGCATCAAAGAATCAACTGATGAGTTAAAAAAGGCTATAGGTGAGGTGAATAACAAACTGGAGGCAGCCACCTCAAGGATTGACGAGGCAGAGAGAATAGGTGAATTAGAAGATATAGTTATAGCAAAAGAGGAAGCTGAAAAAAAGAGAGAGAAATTAATCCAGGAGCAGGAAAGGAGAATTCGAGATCTGAGTGATACAATCAAATGGAACAACATCCGTCTCATAGGAATTCCTGAGGAGAAACACAGAGAGAAAGGGCCTGAAGGGATACTTGACCAAATTATAACTGAGAATTTCCCAAATATGGGAAAAGAAAGAGACATTCAAATTCAAGAGGCACAAAGAACCCCCTTAAGATGTAATTTGAATTGGCCTTTAGCACGACATATCATAGTGAAACTGGCAAAATATAAGGATAAAGAGAGAATTCTGAAAGCATCTAGGGAGAAAAGGGCTCTCACTTACAAAGAGAAACCTATCAGAGTGGTTACAGACCTATCTAATGAAACTTGGCAGGCCAGGAAGGAATGGCAGGAAATCTTCAATGTGATGAGCAGAAAAAATATGCAGCCAAGAATCCTTTATCCAGCAAGCCTGTCTTTCAAAATAGAAAAAGAGATAAAGGTTTTCCCAAATAAACAAAAATTGAGAGAATTCATGACCACCAAACCAGCCCTACAGGAAATCCTAAGAGGGACTCTATGAGGGAAATGTTACAAAGAATACAAGGTCACCAC
Source organism: Helogale parvula (assembly GCA_004023845.1). Classification (NCBI taxonomy): domain Eukaryota; kingdom Metazoa; phylum Chordata; class Mammalia; order Carnivora; family Herpestidae; genus Helogale; species Helogale parvula. The sequence continues at coordinate 3,339 of PJEM01014855.1, read as the reverse complement.
TATAAACATGAATTCTAGGAAGAACACAATGACTCTAAACCCACATTTTTCGATAATAACATGGAATGTAAATAAACTGAATGCTCCAACCAAACGACACAGGGTAGCAGAATGGATAAAAAAACAAAACCCATCTATTTGCTGTCTACAGGAGACGCATTTTCGACCAGAAGACACCTTCAGGTTGAAAGTAAAGGGATGGAGAAATATCTATCCAGCGACTGGAAGCCAAATGAAAGCTGAGTAGCCATACTCAGATCAGACAAACTGGACTTTAAAGTAAATGCAGTTACAAGAGATGAAGAAAGACATTATATAATAATTACAGGATCTCTCCATCAGGAAGAGCTAACAATTATAAATATCTATGCACCTAATTTGGGAGCACCCAAATACATAAAACAATTAATCACAGAAAGAAACAATCTTATTGACAAAAATGGGCTATTGCAGGGGACTTTAATACTCCACTGACAGCAATGGATAGATCAACCAGACAGAAAATCACTAAGGAAACAATGGACCTGAACGACACATTGGAACAGATGGAACTGATAGATATATTTAGAACTCTTCATCCTAAAGATAGGAAATTCACCTTCTTTTCGAGTGCACATGACACATTCTCCAAGATAGACCACATACTGGGACATAAAGCAGCCCTCCATAATATAAACAAATAGAGATCATACTATGCACACTTTCAGATCACAATGCTATGAAACTTGAAATTAGCCACAGGAAAAAGTCTGGAAAACCTCCAAAAATGTGGAGGTTAAAAAGCACCCTACTAAAGAATGATTGCGTTAATCAGGCAATTAGAGAAGAAATTAAAAAATATATGGAAACCAATGAAAATGAAAATACAACAATCCAAAATCTCTGGGACGCAGCCAAGGCAGTCCTAAGAGGAAAGTATATTGCAATTCAGGCCAATCTCAACAAACTAGAAAGAGCACAAATTCAAAATCTAACAGAGAACCTCCTGGAACTAGAAAGGAAGCAGCAAGAGCACCCCAAACCCAGCAGAAGAAAAGAAATAATAAAGATCAGGGCAGAAATAAACAATATAGAATACAAAAGAACAGTAGAGCAGATCAATGAAACCAAGAGTTGGTTCTTTGAAAAAATAAACAAAATCGATAAACCTCTAGCCACGCTCCTCAGAAAAAAAAGAGAGAGCACTCAGATAGACAAAATCATGAATGAAGAAGGATCTATTACAACCAATCCCTTAGAAATACAAGCAATCATCAGAGATTACTATGAAAAACTATATGCCAACAAACTGGACAAAACAGAAGAAATGGACAAATTCCTAAATACACATGCACTACCAAAATTCAAACGGGAAGAGATAGAAAGCATGAATAGACCAATAACAAGTGAAGAAATTGAATTCGTTATCAAAAATCTCCCAACAAATAAGAGCCCAGGGCCAGATGGCTTCCCAGGGGAATTCTACCAGACATTTAAAGCAGAGGTAATACCCATTCTTAAACTATTCCAAAAAATAGAAATAGAAGGAAAGCTTCCAAACTCATTCTATGAAGCCAACATCACCTTGATACCCAAACCAGACAGGGACCCAGCCAAAAAAGAGAACTACAGACCAATATCTTTAATGAATACCGAAGCAAAAGTACTCAACAAGATCCTAGCAAATCGAATTCAACAGCATATAAAAAGAATTATCCATCATGATCAAGTGGGATTCATTCCTGGGTTACAGGGCTGGTTCAACATTGGCAAATCCATCAATGTGATCCATCACATTAACAAAAGAAAGGATAAAAAACATATGATCCTGTCGATAGATGCAGAAAAAGCATTTGACAAAATACAGCACCCTTTCTTAATAAAAACCCTTGAGAAAGTCGGAATAGAAGGAACTTACCTAAACATTATAAGAGCAGTTTATGAAGAACCCACAGCTAACATCATCCTCAATGGGGAAAAACTGAAAGCTTTCCCCCTGAGATCAGGAACACGACAGGGGTGCCCACTCTCACCACTGCTGTTTAACATAGTGCTGGAAGTTCTAGCATCAGCAATCAGACAACAAAAAGAAATAAAAGGCATCAGAATTGGCAAGGAAGAAGTCAAACTTTCTCTTTTTGCAGATGACATGATACTCTACATGGAAAACCCAATCGACTCCACCAGAAGCCTTCTAGAACTGATCAATGAATTCAGTAAAGTCGCAGGGTACAAAATCAATGTACAGAAATCAGTTGCATTCCTATACACCAAAAATGAAGCAGCCGAAAGAGAAATTAAGAAACTGATCCCATTCACGATTGCATGAAAAACCATCAAATACCTAGGCATAAACCTAACCAAGGATGTAAAAGACCTATATGATGAAAACTATAGAAAACTTATGAAAGAGATTGAAGAAGACACCAATAAATGGAAAAATATTCCCTGTTCATGGATCGGAAGAATAAACATTGTGAAAATTCATTACTACCCAAAGCAATCTACACCATTCAATGCAATCCCCATCAAAATTGCACCAATATTCTTCTCAAAACTAGAACACACTATCCTCAAATTCGTATGGAACTACAAAAGACCCTGATTAGCCAAAGTTATATTAGTTATATTGAAGAAGAAAACCAAAACGGGAGGCATCACAATCCCAGACTTTAGCCTCTACTATAAAGCTGTCATCATCAAGACAGTATGGTATTGGCACAAAAACAGACACATAGACCAATGGAATAGAATAGAGAATCCAGAGCTGCGCCCACAAGTGTACGGTCAATTAATTTTTGACAAAGCAGGAAAGAGTATCCGATGGAAAAAAGACTGCCTCTTTAGCAGGTGGTGCTGGTAGAACTGGACAGCAACATGTAGAAGAATGAAACTGGACCACTCTCTTACACCATACACAAAAATAAACTCAAAATGGCTGAAGGACCTGAATGTGAGACAGGAAACCATTAAAACCCTCGAGGAGAAAGTAGGAAAAAGCCTCCTAGACCTCCACCACAGCAATCTCCTACTCGACACATCCTCAAAGGAAGGGAAATTAAAGCAAAACTGAACCCTTGGGACTTCATCAAGATAAAAAGCTTCTGCAAGGCAAAGGAAACAATCAAGAAAACTAATAGGCAACCGACAGAATGGGAAAGGATAGTTGCAAATGACATATCAGATAAAGGGCTAATATCGAAAATGTACAAGGAACTCACCAAACTTCACACTCACAAAACAAATAATCCAGTGGAGAAATGGGCAGAAGACATGAACAGACACTTCTCCAAAGAGGACATCCAGATGGCCTACAGGCACATAAAACGATGCTCAACATCACTCATCATCAGGGAAACG
>PJEM01014854.1:0-32885 GCA_004023845.1 Helogale parvula | reverse complement strand
TCCATTTTGAGTTTATTTTTGTGAATGGTGTCAGAAAGTGGTCTAATTTCATTTTTCTACATGTTGCTGTCCAGCTCTCCCAACACCACCTGTTGAAGAGGCTGTCTTTTTTCCACTGGACACTCTTTCCTGCTTTGTCAAAGATTAATTGGCCATATACTTGTGGGTCCAGTTCTGGGTTCTCTATTCTATTCCATTGATCCATGTGTCTGTTTTTGTGCCAGTACCATACTGTCTTGATGATGACAGCTTTGTAGTAGAGGCTAAAGTCTGGGATTGTGATGCCTCCTGTTTTGGTTTTCTTCTTCAATATTACTTTGGCTATTCGGGGTCTTTTGTGGTTCCATATGTATTTTAAGATAATTTGTTCTAGCTTTGAGAAGTATGCTGGTGCAACTTTGATGGGGATTGCATTGAATGTGTAAATTGCTTTGGGCAATAATGACATTTTGACAATGTTTATTCTTCCAATGCATCAGCACAGAATGTTTTTCCATTTCTTTGTGTCTTCTTCAATTTCCATCATAAGTCTTCTATAGTTTTCAGCATACAGGTCTTTTACATCTTTGGTTAGGTTTATTCCTAGGTATTTTATGGTTTTTCATGCAATTGTGAATGCGATCTATTTCTTGCTTTCTCCTTCTGTTGCTTCATTTTTAGTATATAAAAATGCAACTTATTTCTGTACGTTGACTTTGTATCCTGCAACATTACTGAATTCATTGATCAGTTCTAGAAGGCTTCTGGTGGAGTCAATTGGGTTTTCCATGTAGAGTATCATGTCGTCTGCGAAAAGGGAAAGTTTGACTTCTTCTTTTCCGAGTCTGATGCCTTTTATTTCCTTTTGTTGTCTGATTGCTGATGCTAGGACTTCCAACACTATGTTAAACAACAATGGTGAGAGTGGACATCCCTGTCGTGTCCCTGATTTCAGGGCAAAAGCTCTCAGTTTTTCCCCATTGAGGATAACATTGGCTGTGGGCTTTTCGTATATGGCTTTTATGATGTTTATGTCAGTTCCTTCTATCCCAACTTTCTCGGGAGTATTTATTAAGATGGGATGTTGTATTATGTCAAATGCTTTTTCAGCATCTATCGACAAGATCATATGATTTTTTTTCTTTTGTTGATGTTGTGCATCACATTAATGGATCTGTGAATGTTGAACCAGCCTTGTGACCCAGGAATAAATCCCACTTGATCATAATGTATGATACTTTTTATATGCTGTTGAATTCGATTTGCTAGTATCTTGTTGAGTATTTTTGCATCTGTATTCATTAAGGATATTGGCCTGTAATTCTCTTTTTTCGTTGGGTCTCTGCCTGGCTTAGGAATAAGAGTGATATGTGCCTTGTAGAATGAGTCTGGTAGTCTTCCTTCCATTTCTATTTTTTGGAATAGCTTGAGAAGGATAGACGTTAACTCTGCTTTAAACATCTGATAGAATTCCCCTGGGAATCCATCTGGCCCTGGGCTTTTATTCATTGGGAGATTTTTCATAATTGATTCGATTTCTTCACTGGTTATAGGTCTCTTCAGATTTTCTATCTTTTCCCATTTGAATCTTGGTAGTGCATATGTGTTTAGAAATTTGTCCATTTCTTCTAGATTGTCCAGTTTTTTGGCATATAATTTTTCATAGTAATCTCTGATGATTGCTTTATTTCTCAGGGATCTGTTGTAATAGATCCATTTTCCTTCATGATTTTGTCTATTTGCATGTTTTCTCTTTTCTTTTTGAGGAGCCTAGCTCGAGGTTTATCAATTTTGTTCATTTTTTCAAAAAACCAACTCTTGGTTTCATTGATCTGTTCAATTTTTTTTGTCGATTCTATATTGTTTAATTCTGCTCTGATCTTAATTCTTTCTTTTCTTTTGCTGGGTTTGGGGTGTTCTTGCTGCTCCCTTTCCAGTTTCCTTAGGTGCTCTGTTAGGTTTTGAGTTTGTGCTTTCTCTGATTTGTTGAGGTAGGCCTGTATTGCAATGAACTTTCCTCTTAAGACTGCCTTTGCTGCGTCCCAGAGAGTTTGAATTGCTGTATTGTCATTTTCATTCCTCTCCATATATTTTTTAATTTCCTCTCTAATTGCCTGATTGACCTAATCATCCTTTAGTAGGGTAGTTTTTAACCTCCACATTTTTGGAGGTTTTCCAGACTTCTTCCTGTGGTTGATTTCGAGTTTCATAGCATTGTGATGTGAAAGTGTGCACGGTATGATCTCAATTTTTATATTTATGGAGGGCTCTTTTATGACCCAGTATGTGATCAATCTTGGAGTATGTGCCATGTACACTCGAGAAGAAAGTGAATTCCCTAGCGTCAGGATGCAGAGTTCTAATTATATATATCAATTCCATCTCCTCCAGTGTGCCATCCAGGTCTGTTGTTTTTTTAGTGATTTTTTTGTCTGGCTGACCTATCCATTGTTGTAAGTGGGGTATTAAAGTCCCCTGCAATGAGCACATTCTTATCAATAAGATTGCTTTTGTTTGTGATTAATTGTTTTATGTATCTAGGAGCTCCCAAATTCGGCGCATAAATGTTTATAATTGTTAGCTCTTCTTCATGTAGAGTCCCTGTAATTAATATATAGCGTCCTTCTTCATCTTTCATTACTGTCTTTATTTTAAAGTCCAGTTTGTCCGATATAAGTATGGCTACTCCAGCTTTCTTTTGGCTTCCAGTTGCATGGTAGATATTTCTCCATCCCCTTACTTTCAATCTGAAGGTGTCTTCAGATCTAAGGTGAGTCTCTTGTAGGCAGCAAGTAGATGGGTTTGGGTTTTTGATCCATTTCTACCCTGTTTCATTTGACTGGAGCATTCAGTCCATTGACATTCAGTGTTATTATTGAAAAATGTGGGTTTAAATTCATTGTGTTCCCTGTAGAGTGCATGTTTGTAGTGATGTCTATGATACCTTTATTCCTTGCTACATTTCCCTCATAGAGTCCCTCTTAAGATTTCTTGTAGGGCTGGTTTGGTGGTGGTGAATTCTCTCAACTTTTGTGTATTTGAGAATACCTTTATCTCTCCTATTTTGAATGACAGGCTTGCTGGGTAGAGGATTCTTGGCTGCATGTTTTTCCTGTTCATCACATTGAAGATTTCCTGCCATTCCTTCCTGGCCTGCCAAGTTTCATTAGATAGGTCTGTAACCACTCTGATAGGTTTCCCTGTATATTAGGGCCTTTTTCTCCCTAGCTGCTTTCAGAAGTCTCTCTTTTTCTTTATATTTTGCCAGTATCACTACGATATATCGTGCTGAAGTTCGGTTTACATTACGTCTTAGGGGAGTTCGGTATGTCTCCTGGATTTCAATGTCTTTCTCTTTCCCCAGCTTGGGGAAATTTTCGTGTATAATTTGGTCTAGCACGCCTTCAAGCACTTGTCTTTGTCTTCCTCTTCAGGAACTCCTATGATATGGACATTGTTCCGTTTGATTGTATCACTCAGGTCTCTGATTCTCCTTTCATGCTCCTGAATCATTTTCTCTCTCTTTTTCTTGACCTCGTCTTTTGCTATAACTGTGTCTTCTAATTCACTTATTCTCCTCTCTGCTTCTTCAATACGTGCATTGGCAGCCTCCAAGTTATTATTCATCTTATTTAGAGCCTTTTCTAACTTGTCAGAGGTATTTTGAAGGTTCCTAGTCTTTGTATCAATATCTTCTCTGATAGCTTCCATGTTTTTTTCAAGCCCAGAGATTAATTTTATGACAATCGTTCTAAATTATTTTTGAGTTATGTTGCTTGTGTCTGTTTTGAGCAGTTCTGTAGCTGTGATTTCTTCCTGGAGTTTCTTTGGAGAAGAGTTCTTTTGTTTCGTCATTTTGGCTAGCTTTCTGTCTCTTGTCTGTTTTAAAAGCTTGTTCTGCACTATGCGATTATTAGTATTCCTCTATAGAAGGAGGCTCTTGGAGTGTCTAGGGTCTGTCGTTTCAGTAGATGTTCTTTTAATGGTTTCTCTCGGTTTCTCTTGTGATGCCCCTGATTAATTTATTTCTCTACTCAGCGATATTTGGGACTTTCCACTATGTGTGCTTTGATTGTTTCTTGAGGTAGCCCTGAAAAGGAAAACAGACAGACAAACACACAGGGAACACAAGCACACAAATGTACTGATAAAGAAGCAGACCTAAGGGGGAAAGAAAAAAAGGAAAAGGAAAGAAAAGAGAGGAGAAACAAAAAAGAAAAAAAAAGGAAGAGGAAAAAACAAAAGGGGAAAGAAAAAAAAAAGCAGGCGGGGAGTGGGGAGGGGGACAGTCTGAGAGCTTAAAACCTGCAGTGGGGTTTGGGGGAGATAAGGATGGATTAAAGGAAAACTATCTGGATGGTAAGAGTTGATCTAAGCACAGCAGTGCCTAATTGTTGGTCTTTCCCAGATTCCAGGAGGAAAGTGAGAAAGGAAGGAAATAGGAAGATAGTAAAGAGAAGACAGGGGACAATTAAAAATTAAAAATATTAAGAATAAAACCCACTTAACGGTAATACGCAAAAGCACAGCAGCTCTCCAGCACGGATGGGCGTGGCTTGGTGTAGGTGGGTCGGGTCCCAAGGGCTGCTCTCTGAGGCCCCACCTTGGTGGATGTGGGGAGAAGAATGGTGTAGGGAGCCCCAAGTCCCCCTCAGACCATGCATTGCCAGCCTCTCTCTGGAGTCCGACCTTCTTGTGCCTCGGGCGGATCTAATTGTTTCTGTTTTCTAAGTTCTGCCTGGTTTCTAAGTCCTTGCCCGCACACTCAATATTGCCACCCCAGTTAAAATCGCCTCCAGGTGGGCAGCTTTCTGGTCGGGGTGGATAGGGAGTTTGTGAAGTCAGAGTTCTCCCCTGGCTCCACCTGCAGTCAGTGGGCTCCCTGCCTGAGGGAGAACACCCTCGCCTAAGGGACGGATCTCTCTCTCCATGCTCAGCGGCCCTCAGTCCTGGGGCTGAATCTCTCCTCTGCAGGGATGGTGCTGTGAGTGATTCAGTCTCTACTTCTCTTCCCCTGGTGTCTCTCCTGCCTTGCCCAGCGGTACCACGCGTGGCTGTGAAGGTCTGTGCACCTCTGGATATCCGGCCTAACCCTGTGTGAGCGGCTGTCAGGGGATCTGTGCACCTCCGGGCTCCAGGCCGCCCAGGGCGGAGCGGCTCCCCGCTGACCTGTCTGCCTCCAGTCTCCGGGCAGCCCCACCCGGCTAGGAGTGGTGCGCCTAGGGACACGCGGGTTTCAGCGGGCCCAGCGCCAAGCCTCTGGGTGCTGGCGCTTTGTCTCCGTCTCCGGATCCAGCGCTCCCTCCCCTAAAGTCTCTGGCCCCAGTTCGCACTCACTCACTCAGGCAACCGTGAGACTGCTGTTGATAAGGCGTCTGTTCGCACACCTCTGTTCTTGGTGATCAGAGAGCTGTGGCTTTTTAATTCTTCTCAGTTTGATAATTGTGGGTGGACAGAGGTAATGCGGCTCCTTACTTCTCCGCCATCTTGCTGCTCCCCCCCAGGCTTAGGGATTTTCTTATGGGAATTTGGGGTCTCAACTCCACATATTTTTCTTTGGAAAGTGCACAAAGACCATCATCCCACTTTCGTTTTCTCCTCCATTGGCGAGGAGGACTCATTCCCATATTCTGTGTCTTAATTTTGTTTTCTGTGCTACTCTATTTTGTTCGGACTAACGTCATGGGACAGTCTGCTTCAAAACCTCTAGACCTGTTCTGCTTCACTTCAAGAAAATTAGGATTCGAGGTCACAATTTGTCAGTGGATGTCAAAAAGGGAAAGACGACTATATTCTGTACATCTGAATGGCCTGCTTTCGAGGTCGGATGGCCCCCTGAGGGTACTTTTCACCTTCCCATTATAGAAGCAGTAGAAGAAAGAGTCTTTCAGTGTGTGGGAGGCCATCCAAACCAGGTCCCATATATTGTTACCTGGAAAAATTTAGTTACTGATCCACCTATATGGATAAAGCTTTTCTCCTTCCCCAGTTTCTCCAGTCTCTTCTCAGGTCCTGGTGACTCGAAATCCAGCAGAGAAGACCCTGAGACAGAAACAAGAGCCGAGGCGAACTTCAGTGCTGCCCTCAGCCCCCCTCTATCCGGTCTTACAAGGAGGGACAGACAGATGAGGAACTCATCTTCCCTCCTCCTCCTTATAGGCACCCCCTAACCAACCCTGTTGCACCTGAACTCCCGTTACCCTTTCTGCCTGATCCTGTGCTGCCTCCTTCTACCTCTGAGGAGGGCCCAGTCCATGTGACCTGCAGCTGGAGAGGAGCCACCCCAGAGGCAGACTCCACGGTGCTCCCCCTGCAGGCCACAGGGCCAATGGATGAAGCAGGGAATCAGCCCCACCACTATTGGCCTTTTGCCTCCTCTGATCTTTACAATTGGAAATCTCAAAAACGCCCCTTCTCAGAAAACCCTAAAGGACTCAACGGGTTACTAGAGACTGTACTCTTTACTCACCAACCCACTTGGGATGATGGTCAGCAATTGTTACAGGTTCTGTTTACAATGGAGGAATGGGAACAAATCCTGTTGGAAGCACGAAAACTTATTCCTGGCCTGACAGGGGTCCCCACCATGAACCCCGCTGACATCGATGCTGGATTTCCCCTCGTCCGCCCCAACTGGGATCATAACACAGGAGAAGGTAAGGAGAGCCTCAAGGTCTACCGCCAGACTCTGTTGGCAGGTCTCAAAGTGGCCACTAGGAGGCCCACCATTTGACTAGGGTATATGATTTAAGGCAGAGAACAAATGAAAGCCCGGCCACTTTCCTAGAAAGGGTGATGGAAGCCTTTAGGCAGTTCACCCCATTTGACCCAGGGCATGCAGATCATAAGTCAACTGTGGCAATGGCTTTCATTAATCAGGCTGCACCAGACGTTAAGAGAAAACTACAAAAAGTAGTACAAAAACGCCTCGGAGAAAAGAATCTCCGAGACTTGAGAGAAATAGTAGAAAGAGTATACAATAATAGGGACAGTGCAGAGGAAAAGCAAGTAAAGGCAGAAAAAAGGCAAAATAGAGATCTAGCCAGGGTGTTGCTGGCCATGACTACAAACGCAGAGAACCGCCACCACCAATTAAATGAAATTGCAGAAGAAAAGAAACACAGGAAAGATCCAGAACACTGTAGAATGCCATCAGCTAAAAGGTCATGCTCCTTCTATGGGGAAGAAGGGCACCTGCTCAGGGATTGTGTAAAAGGTAGAAACCGATGTGCCTTATGCAAGGAAGAAGGGCATTGGTTTAAGGACTGTCCCGAGAGGAAAAGCACGCCTACAGTGTTATTTGCTGGGGAAGACAGTGACTAGTGGAGGCGGGGTTCAGAACCCCTCCCTGAACCCAGGGTAACTCTTAAGGTGGAGGGGAAACCAACTAACTTCTTGGTGGACACTTGAGCTCAACAGTCGGTGTTATTAGAGGCCAATGGGCCTCTTTCAAGTAAGTGGGCTTGGGTCCAAGGCGCTACTGGGACCAAACAATATTCATGGACTACCCGAAGATCAGTGGATCTAGGCATGGGCCAGGTAGCCCACTCTTTTATGATAATTCCAGGCTGTCCTTACCCTCTGCTAGGAAGAGACCTTTTGTCAAATATTAGGGCCCCAATTCATTTCGGCCCACAAGGTGCACAACCCTTAAGCTCAAATGGGAAACCTATCCAGGTTCTCTCCCTCCAACTGACAGATGAATATTGCCTATATGAAAAGCCCCTAACCCCTGATGTCCACATTGGTGAGTGGCTTCAAAGATACCCCCAGACTTGGGCTGAAACAGGTAGTTTAGGATTAGCAAGTGATCGCCCACCAGTGTTTGTTGAACTCAAGCCTGGGGCCAATTCAGTTGCAGTCAGGCAGTACCCCATGCCTCAATCAGCCAAGGAGGGAATCAAGCCCCATATCCACCACCTTTTGAACCTAGGTGTCTTAAAGGTCTGTCAGTCTGCCTGGAACACTCCTTTACTCCCTGTCAAAAAGCTTGGCACTAATGACCACAGGCCAGTACAAGACCTCAGGGAAGTTAACAAACAGGTGATGGATATACATCCCACAGTTCCTAACCCGTACACTCTCTTGAGCTCCCTGCCACCTGAAAAACAGTGGTATACCGTCCTTGACCTCAAGGATGCCTTCTTCAACCTATCGCTGGCCCCTAAGAGTCAAGAATATTTTGCTTTTGAGTGGCATGATCCTGACATCAGCATTAACGGGCAGCTGACTTGGAACCAAGTTCCCTAAGGGTTCAAAAATTCCCCTACCATCTTCGACGAGGTGCTACACGAGGATCTAGGTGAGTACCGGAGGGAAAACCCAGACGTTACGTTGTTGCAATATGTTGACGACCTCTTGATCACAGCCACGTCTGAGGAGAGCTGACTCTGGGGAACTATAGACTTACTGCAAGCGTTGGGCAGAATGGGATACAGAGCCTCTGCTAAAAAGGCTCAAATCTGCAAGCCCCGGGTTACTTATTTGGGGTACATCCTTGCGGATGGGCAAAGATGGTTGTCTCTGGCCAGAAAGGACACCATCCTCCATATACCCCCACCTAGGCAGATGCGTGAATTCCTGGGGTCAGCTGGGTTTTGCAGGTTGTGGATTCCAGGCTTTGCAGAAATCGCTAAGCCCTTATATGAATTGACTAAAGACAAGGGTGAGTTTATGTGGATCCCTGAACACCAACGGGCATTTAAAACTCTCAAAAAAACTCTCTTGTCAACACCAGCGTTGGGACTACCCATTACTAAGCCCTTCCACCTGTTTGTAGATGAAAATAAAGGAGGGGCGGAAGGTGTGCTGACCCAGACGCTAGGACCTTGGAAAAGGCCAGTAGCCTACCTATCCAAACGATTGGACACAGTGGCAGCAGAGTGGCCCCCTTGCCTAAGAACTGTGGCCACAATGGTGTCTTTAGTTAAAGATTCCGACAAATTAACTTTGGGACAAACTCTAATGGTAACCACCCCTCATGCAATTGAGGGGATATTAAAACAACCACCTGACCCATGGCTCAGCAATGTCCGAATCACTCATTACCAGGCACTGCTGCTCAACCCAGATAGGATTGTTTTCCAGCCTCCCTCTTCACTTAACCCAGCTACATTACTGCCGGATCTCGATACTGACCCTCCGCTCCATGATTGCGCCGAGATCCTGGCCCAAGTGCACAGCTTTCGGGAAGACCTGACGGATGTGCCCCATCAAAATGCAGACCACACCTGGCATACAGATGGTAGCAGCTTCATCCAGGACGGAAACAGAAGGGCAGGAGCAGCTGTGACCACCAAGGACGAGGTAATTTGGGCCCAACCCTTACCTCTGGGGACCTCAGCCCAACGGGTGGAATTTATGCCTTGATTAAGGCATTAATCCTGGAAAAGGACTTAAAAGTCAACATCTATATGGACAGCAGGTACGCCTTTGCAACAGCTCATGTGCACGGAGCCATTTATCAGGAAAGGGGTCTCCTGTCAGAGGGAAAAACGATTAAAAACAAACAAGAGATCATGGGCTTTCTGTAAGCCTTATGGCTACCAAAAAAGGTGGCCATCATTCACTGCCCAGGACACCAAAAAGGTGTCAACATCTTGTTGTCAAGGGGAACAACCTGGCTGATAAAGCAGCTGAAGAAACATCTCTAAAGCCCCTTGAGGTATTTCCCATAGTCCTTCCAGACCCTGGAGATCCTAAACTACCTGAAAGCCCTGAATATACCAAGGAAGAAACCCGGTGGGCCGAAAAACTGCCCATGAGTCAGTTTTTCAAGGGATGGTGGAGGGGTCCAGATGGGAAACTGATCCTCCCTGCAACCTTAGCAGAAAAAAATGTTAAAATACACCAAACCACCCATATGGGGGCAAGAAGAATTTTGGATGCAGTTCGACACTCTAAGGTAACCACCAAAGACTTACACACCAAAACTGTCAAAACTGTTTGGTCATGCAAAACGTGCCAACTCACTAATGCTTTTCCAAACCCTAAGAGTCCAGGACAACACCTTCGAGTTAAGAAGCTGGGGGCCCACTGGGAAACTGATTTTACTGAAATAAAACCAGGCAAGTATGGATAAAAGTATTTGTTAGTCTTTATAGATACTTTCTCAGGATGGACTGAAGCCTTTCCTACCCGAAATGAAACTGCCACCATTGTAGCAAAGAAACTGTTGGAAGAGATTCTACTGAGGTATGGGTTTCCCCAACTCATAGGGTCAGATAATGGACCAGCTTTTGTGTCCAAGGTAAGTCAGGGAGTTGCACAGTTTTTGGGGGCAGATTGGAAATTACACTGTGCATATAGACCCCAAAGGTCAGGACAGGTAGAAAGAATGAATAGAACTCTAAAAGAGACCTTAACTAAATTGACCTTGGAGCCTGGTGGAGACTGGGTGGCCCTCCTTCCCTTTGCTCTGTTTCAAGTGTGAAACTCTCCCAGATGGGTTTAACTCCCTTTGAAATTATGTATGAAAAACCTGCCCCTATTATTCTAAATCTCCAGGCAGCAGCCCTAATGGATATTGAGGATAGCAACCTGTTACAAGAAATCCAGGCCATCCAATGGTCTCATGAACATGTATGGCCTAAACTACGTGCTCTTTATGAATCAGGTCCACCTCCAGAGCCCCATCAGTTCCAGCCTGGCAACCGGGTTTATGTCAAACGCCATCGACAAGAAACCCTTGAGCCACAGTGGAAAGGACCCTACATTATCCTGCTGACTACTCTGACTGCCTTAAAAGTGGACAGAATAGCTGCCTGGATTCACTACACCCACGTGCGACCTGCCAACCCCTTCCTACATCAACCCGGGAGTCCAGCAACTGAAGCAACTGAAGCTACACCCAGACAGGAAAACCTCCCTCAAGCTGCGACTCTCTTGTCAACGGCATTGCTCTTGATTTTAGCTACCCTGCTAACTGTATGTAATTCAAGCTCTAACCCTTATTTCTCCAACTCCCACCAACCTGTCACTACCAAATGGGTTCTACGAGGACCAAAAGAAACGCCTAGAGACTTAGGACAGATAGTACAAGAACTCAGCTTAACTGGGCCAGTATCTGTTACATTCCCCACCTTCCACTTAGACCTATGTGACCTAGGAAGTAGCCTATGGCCCAAGGCAGGATATCGCCAATTGTGGTTCTGTTTTTTGGTGTGGGAATGATTGTCAAGCTAATAATTTAAGACAACAGGCTTTCTATACATGTCCAGGAACTGACAACTATAGATGGTGTGGAGACTCAAGAGACTTTTTCTGTGCACTATGGGGCTGTGAAAACATTGCCCCATGGATTCTTTGACTAGATAATGACCTAATTATCTTTATAAAGACTAGCAACCAGACAAGCCTGACAAGTAGAAATCCAATCTCCATATATTTCACTCCTAGGGGAAAAACAGCAAACTGGTTAATGGGAAAAGTTTGGGGCCTTCGTTTATGACTCTCTGATTATGACACAGGATTCTTGTTTCTATCCAGAAACAATTAGTATTCCCACTCCCGGTAGCCATTAGGCCAGAGAGCAACAACCCATAGACCTAAAACTACCCCAGGGTAACTGTCAAGAACTAAAGTGGCCCTAAGCTTCAGTATAATTAGTACCTTCCAGGATATCTTACCAATCCAGCCACCACCAATAAGGCCCGATCCAATCATTCATACAATCCTAAATCTTACCTACAGCTTACTAAACTCTACAGACCTCGTAGAAAAGGACTGCTGGCTGTTTAAACCCTCGAACCCCTTTCTATACTGGATGGGCAATATCAGGACAAATATCTCATGACACAGGAGCCAACTATACCTGGGGTTTAGCCCCAGTCTTAAATCTGCAAAAAGTAATTGGTTCAGGTCTATGTATCTTAGGAAACAAAGGGATGCTAACAGCTTTTTCTCATCTCTGCCATTTATGTAATCAGACTATTGTCGCCACAGGTCCCACCTATCTAAAACCACCCAAAGGAGCATGGTTTGCATGTACTTCAGGACTTACTTACCCCTTGTATACATCCCCAAATTTTAGACCAAACCACCCTGTGTGTCTTGGTCGCCCTCTTCCCACAGGCATGGTACCTTCCTGCATCTACTTCCCCATTCTTTGAGGTGCAACCAGAACCGATGCATTTCCGAGCCAAATGGGACTCCGGGATATCAGCTGCCCTCTTAACCCTCTTAATCGGGACAGAAATAGCAGTAGGAATCGGAACTGGTACAACCGCTTTAATACAAAGCAACAATCTGATGCACTAACTCAAGTGATTGTTTCTGACATAACTCAATTAGAAAACTCTATTCGCTATTTACAGGGTTCTCTAAATTCCTTAGCTGAAATGGTGCTACAAAATAGACGTGGATTAGACTTATTTTTCCACCAGGGAGGATTATGCCAGGCTCTGGGAGAAGAATGCTGATTCTATGCCAATAATTCTGGAATTGTACAAGATAGCTTGGCTGTAGTCCGCAGGCAGTTACAGGAGAAAGCAAAAATCAGAAACCAAAATTGGTATGAAGGTCTTTTCAGTTGGTCTCCATGGCTTCATACCTTGGTCTCCACCCTAATAGGATCGCTTATAATCCTACTGTTAATCCTAACATTTGTTTCATGTACTGGAATAGTTTATTAAGAATGCAGGGACCAAAGACTAGGGACCATTCAACTAATGGTCTTATGAGCCCAATATCAACCTTTAGGCCAAAATGATAGAAATACAACTGACCCAGGATTGGGTCAGTTACAAGACAGAAGGGGAAATGTAAGGACACAGGTCTAAACCTAACAGACTCCATGACAGGCTTTAAGTTCCCCCTCTAAACTAGAAGGCCTAAGTCTCAGTTTACCAGTTACACATTGCCTAGGGCAGGAGAGACCCCCTTCGCAATACCCAATCAGGAGAGGCCAGCTACCACTTTCCACATTCCTAAGGATGAGGCCTGCTGATGGGAACTTTAGATAGGATCCTCTTACCTAATGTTGAAGTTAACCCAATAGGCGCCGAACAAGACCCTAGGCTTGCCCTGTAATTGCTTAAAGGTACTCTAAATATTGTGATAGGGCCCCGCCAAAAGTAACGAATACTCTAGACAATGCGAATGGTTAAACTTGCTGTCAATGATATTGTATAGTTATGATTGGGTCACTGTTCCTATGTCACAATTTCTGTAGTTTACCCATCACTAACCCCATAAAAACCCTACATCTCCTTTGTTCGGGGCTCACAGCATGGATCCACTGCGCTGGAAAAGTCTGTGAGTCTGAGTTCGAACCCGTAATAAAGCCCTTTATCTTTGCATGTGTGACTTGGTCTCCCTGGGGTCTCTGGTCATTGGGGGATACTCCGAACTGGGCATTACAGGAACAAAAGCATGCAAACACAGACAAATCAAAGAGGGAAATCAGAAAAGGGGGTTAAGGGGGCACAACACAACAAAAGACAAAGGAGAGTCTCAATCCATAAAACCAGAAATCCCAGCTACAAATAAATAGCAGGGTGGTGGCAGTACTGATGGAAGAGCACATGCCTTTGAGGTGAGAATAGAGATCTCCCAGGTGGCCAGGAGAGAGCAGAGATCTCCCAGAGAAGAAAATAAGTGTGAGAAGAAGCCCTAAGTGGGTCTGGAAGGTGAGAGCAGAGATCACTCAGAGAACCTAAAGGAGTGTGAGGACTATTGCTGCCTGGGGCTGTGGGGAGAGAACAGAGATCTCCCAGAGAACATAAAGGAATGTGGGAGGAGCCCTGGCTGGGGCTGCAGGGAGGGAGACAACAACGGGAAGAGAACGAGCAGCTGGAGAATTGTAGAATTGTCCCGTCCCTCAGGACGGAGAGGGATCCTATCTTCCCATACCTAACCATAGGGCTTTCGGAGAGAGATCTCATCTCTAACTGAGGAGCTTTCTTTGGGCTGGGTGCCCTGGTTCCAGAAACTCCCCCTAGAATACACACTATGCAAGGAACGCAGTCAGCATAAGGAGGAACCACTCCCCTGCTCAAAAAGTGCCCAGAAACTCCCTCTGGGACAGACAGCAGGCAAGGGGTGCAGTCAGCATCAGGAGAAACTGGTCCCTTGCTCAGACCCCTGCTTCTGGGATTACATTTGGGCGGTATCACTAATGCCCAGGGAGTAAGAGCTTGAAATGCAGCTGGGTGTGGGATAGAGAACATGGTCCACGTTGGCAGTGCCCACTGCACAGTGAGATCGTATTCAAAGGAGTGTTTTGAAAGACTTAGTTCAAGAAGGGACTCGGAGGTCACCATTTCTCACCCCACAATCACCAAGTCGGGGCTCAGAGCAGCCCAGGGAACCACAGTAGAGGTGAGACCCGCCTACACCAAACCACGCCCATTTGCACTGGGTAGCTGCTTTGTTACCAAAGTCCAGACAGATGATTTGGAAATAGCCCCTCTCCCAAGACCAGCACTGATGCATTGCCATGATTAACTCTAGATCAATTCTTGCTATTCACATATATTCTCCCATAGCTCATTCTTATCTCTTCCCTTCTCTACACTGGTTACTCTGGTTATAGGTTTGCTTAAATAGGCATATTTAATCCATTCTCTTGATGCATGTTCTACACCTCCTTCCTTACCTTCCTTTCTTTCTCTCTGAAATAATCAGAGTATATAGTTTCTCAGGGCAACGTCTTCCCCCCCACTCCTCACCTGCCATATTCTTCTTTTTCTCTCTGAATTAAGCCTTTTATTCTCTCTGCCTGGTCACTGTTCAAGTTTTTTCTCCCCATCTCTGTCATTTCTCTCTTTGTATATGCTTTTTCCATCAGCACTGCCTCGACCCTGCTCTTTATTTGTAGCTGGGATTTCTAGTTTTATGCTTTTAGACTATCCTTTCTCTTTTGTTATTTTTGTTTTGTGGGTGTTTCTTTTTTCCCGATTTGCTTGTGTGATTGTATGCTTTTGTTCCTTGTTTGTTTTCCTTTCCAGGGCAACCTCAAGAAACAAACCAAAGTACACATGGTGGAGAGTCCCAAATGTCACAAGTAGGGAAATAAAATAACCAAAGTCACAGCAAGAGAGACCAAGGGACACCATTAAAAGAACACTTCCCTGAATGGACAGGCCCTGGACAGTATATGAGCCTCTTTTAATATAGCAGTACTTGCAGGCGAAGAGCACATAACAAGCTTTTAAAACTGACAAGAGACAGAAAGCTAGCCAAAATGACGAAACAGAAGAACTCTCCTCAAAAGAAATTCCAGGAAGAAGTGACAGCTAAAGTATTGATCAAAAACAGATATAAGCATCATAACTGATCCAGAATTTAGAACAATAGTCATAAAATTAATCACAAGGCTTCAAAAAGACATAGAAGAGAGCAGAGACGCTATTGCTACAAAGATTATGGATCTTAAAAATAGTTATAATGAATTTTAAAAATGCTGCAAATGAGGTGAATAAAAAGGAGGTGGCCACTGCATGAATTGAAGATGCAGAGAGGAGAATAGATGAATTAGAAGATACAATTAGAGAAAAAGAGGACGCTGAGAAAAAGAGATAAATTGATCCAGGAGCATAGAAGGATAATTCGAGAACTGAATGATGCAATCAAATGGAACAATATACATATCATAGGAATTCCAGAAGAAGAGAGAAAGGGGCTGGAGTGGTACTTGAACAAATTATAGCTGAGAACTTCCCCACTCTGGGGAAGGAAACAGACATTGAAATCCAAGAGGCACAGAGAACTCCCCTCACACGTAATGTGAATTGTCCTTCAGCACGACATATCATAGTGAAACTGGCAAAATCTAAGGATAAAGAGAGAATGCTGAAAGCAGCTAGGGATAAAAGGGCCCTAACATACAAAAGGAAAACATCAGGATAGTAGCAGACCTATCTACTGCAACTTCGCAGGCCAGAAAGGAATGGCAGGAAATCTTCAATATGATGAACAGAAAAAATAAGCAGCCAAGAATCCTTTACCAGCAAGCCTGTCATTCAGAATAGACGGAGAGATAAAAGTTTTCCCAAACAAGCAAAAATTGGTGGAATTTATCACTAGTAAACCAGCGCTACAAGAAATCCTAAGGGGAAATGTTGCAAAGAACACAAGGTACCATAGTCACCACTGCAAGCCTGAATCCTACAGAGAACACAATGACTCTAAACCCATATTTTTGAATAATGACACTGAATGTAAATGGAGTAAATGATCCAATCAAAAGACACAGGGTCTCAGAATGGATTAAAGAAAAAATAAGATTCATCTATTTGCTGTCTACAGGAGACTCTTTTTAGATCTGAAGATACCTTCAGATTGAAATTGAGGGGATAGAGAAATATCTATCATGCAACTGGAAGTTAAAAGAAAGCTGGAGTAGGAGTGCCTGGGTGGCTCATTCAGTTAAGCACCTGACTTTGGCTCAGGTCGTCATTGCTGGTTTGTGAGTTTGAGCCTCACGTTGCACTCTGTGTTGACAGCTCAGAGCCTAGAGCCTGCTTTAGATTCTGTGTCTCCCCCTGTCTGCCCCTCCCCTACTCATGCTCTGTTTCTGTCTCTATAATAAATAAAAACATAACACAAAGAAAAAAAAGCTGGAGTAGCCATGCTTATATTGGACAAACTGGGACTTTAAAGTTAAGGCAGTAACAAGAGATGAAGAAGAGCATTATATAATAATTAGAGTCTATCCATCAGGAAGAGCTAAGAATTATGAATGTCTATGCACCAAATTTAGAAGAACCCAATTACATAAAACAAACAATCTTATCGATAAGAATGTGCTAAGTGCAGGGGATTTTAATACTCTATTTATAGCAATGGACAGATCACCCAGACAGAAAATCACTAAAGAAACCAAGGATCTGAATGAAACATGGGACCAGATGGACTTGACAGACATATTCAGAACTCTACATCTTTTTAAATTTTTTAATGTTTTTAAATTATTTTTGAGAGACAGAGACAGCGCGAGCAGGGGAAGATCAGAGAAAGAGGGACATACAGAATCTGAAGCAGGCTCCAGGCTCTGAGGTAGCTGTCAGCACGGAGCCCGACGCGGTGCTTGAACCCACGAACTGTGACATGATGACCTGAGCCGAAGCTGGATGCTTAACTGACTAAGCCACCCAGGGGCCCTAGAACTCTACATCTTAAAGCTTTGGAAATCACATTCTTCTCAAGTGTGCATGGTACATTCTTCAAGATAGATCACATACTGGGTCATCAAGCAGCCCTCAATAAATATAAAAGAATTGAGATCATACCATGCACACTTTCAGATCACAATGCTACAAAACTTGAAATCACCCACAGGAAAAAGTCTGGAAAGCCTCCAAGAATGTGGAGGTTATAGATCACCCTACTAAAGAACGATTGAGCCAATCAGGCAAGCAGAGAAGAAATTAAAAAATATGTGGAAACAGATGAAAATGAAAACACAACAATCTACACTCCTTGGCTTACAGCAAAGGCTATCCTAAGAGAAAGGTACGATGCAATCGAGGCCTATTTCAAGAATCTAGAAAAAATGAAAATACAAAATCTAACAGCACACCTGAAGAAACTAGAAGTGGAGCAGCAAGAACACCTCAAACCCAGCACAAGTAGAGAAATAATAAAGATCACGGCAGGAATAACCAATATAGAATTCCCACCCCCCGCCTAAAAAAACAATTGAACAGATCAATGAAACCAAGAGTTTTTTTTTTTTTGAGAAAATAAACAAAATTGATAAACCTCTAGCCAGTCTTCTCTAAAAGAGAAGAGAGCGCACCCAAATAGACAAAATCAGGAATGAAAATGGATTTATTACAACCAATCCCTCAGAAATACAAGCAATCATCAAACATTACTATGAAAAATTATATGCCAACAAACTGGACATATTCTTAAGTGCACACAGAATTCCCACATTCAAATGGGAATACATAGAAAATCTGAACAGACCCATAACCAGTGAAGAAATTGAATCCATTATCAAAAATCTCCCAACAAATAAAGCCCGGGGCCAGAAGGCTTCCCAGGGGAATTCTACCAGACATTTAAAGCAGAGTTAATACCCACTCTTCTCAAGCTATTCTAAAAAATAGAAATAGAGGGAAAATGACTCATTCTACGAACCCAACATCACTTTGATTCCAAAACCAGATAGAGACCTAGCCAAAAAAAAGAGAACTACAAGCCAATATCCTGGATGAATATGGATGCAAAGTTTCTCCACAAGATACTAGCAAATTGAATTCAACAGCATATAAAAAGAATTATCCACCATGATCAAGTGGGATTTATTCCTGGGTTACAGGGCTAGTTCAATATTCGCAAATCCAACAATAGGGTACATCACTTTAACAAAAGAAAAGACAAAAACCATATGATCCTAGCAACAGATGCAGAAAAAGCATTTGACAAAATACAGCACCCTTTCTTAATAAAAACCGTTGAGAAAATTGGAATAGAAGGAACTTACTTAAACATCATAAAAACCATTTATGAAAAGGCCATAGCTAGTATCATCCTCAATGGGGAAAAGCTGAGAGCTTTGCCCCTGAGATCAGGAATATGACAAGGATGTCCACTCTAGCCACTGTTGTTTAACATAGTGCCAGAAATCCTAGCATCAGCAATCAGAGAACAAGAGGAAATAAAAGGCATGAGAATTGGGAACCATGACGTCAAACTTTCATTTTTCGCAGATAACATGATACCTTACATGGCAGACCTGACTGACTCCTCCAGAAGCCTCATAGAACTGATCCATGAAATCAGGAAAGTCACAGGGTACAAAATCAATGTACAAAAATTGGTTGCATTTTGATACACCAATAATGAAGCAACAGAAAGAGAAATCAAGAAACTGATCCCATTCACAATTGCATAAAATACCATAAGATACCTAGGAATAAACGTAACCAAAGATGTAAAAGACCTGTACGATGAAAACTATGGAAAACTTATGAAAGAAATTGAAGACACAAAGAAATGGAAAAACATTCCATGCTCATGGATAGGAAGAATAAACACTGTGAAAATGTCATTATTACCCAAAGCAATCTACACATTCAATGCAATCCCAATCAAAACTGCACCCGCATTCTTCTCAAAGCTAGAAGAAATATGCTAAAATTTGTATGAAACCACAAAAAAACCAGAAAGCCAAAGTCATATTGAAGAAGAAAACCAAAACAGGAGGCATCACAATCCCAGACTTTAGCCTCTACTACAAAGGTGTCATCATGAGGACAGGATGGTATCGGCACAAAAACAGACACATAGACCAATGGAATAGAATAGAGAACTAGACCCACAAATGTATGGCCAATTAATCTTTGACGAAGCAGGAAAGAGTATCCAATGGAAAAAAGACTGCCTCTTTAACAGACGGTGCTGGGAGAACCAGACAGCACATGAAGAAGAATGAAACTAGACCACTTTTGTATACCATACACACAAATAAAACTCACGATGGATGAAGGACCTGAATGTGAGACAGGAAACCATCAAAACCCTTGAGGAGAAAGCAGGAAACAGCCTCCTTGACCTCAACTGCAGCAATTTCCTACTCAACACAGCCACAAAGGCAAGGGAATCAAGAGCAAAATGAACTATTGGGGCCACATCAGGGTAAAGATAACAAGCTTCTGCACACCAAAGGAAACAATCAAGAAAACTAATAGGCAACTGACAGAATGGGAAAAGATAGTGGCAAATGACATATCAGGTGAAGGGCTAGTATCTAAAATCTACAAGGAACTCACCAAACTCCACACCCAAAAAAACAAATAAGCCAGTGAAGAGATGGGAAGAAGACATGAATAGACTCTTCTCCAAAGTGGATATCCAGATGGTCAACAGACACATGAAACGATGCCTAGCATCACTCACCATTAGGGAAACACAAATCAAAACCACACTGAGATACCACCTCACGCCAGTCAGAGTGGCTCTAATGAACAAATCAGGAGACTATAGATGCTGGTGAGGATATGGAGAAACGGACACCCTCCTACACTGCTGGTGGGAATGTAAACTGGTACAACCGCTCTGGAAAACAATGTGGAGGTTCCTCAAAACATTAACAATTGAACTCACTATGACCCAGCAATAGCACTGCTGGGGATTTACCCAAGGAATACAGAAGTGCTGATGCATAGGAGCACATGTACCCCAATGTTCATAGCAGCACTTTTAACAATAGCAAATCATGGAAAGAACCTAAATGTCCATCAACTGACGAATGGATCAAGAAGATGTGGTATATATATATACAATGGAGTACTATATGGCAATGAGAAAGAATGAAGTATGGCCATTTTTAGCAACGTGGATGGACCTCGAGGGTGTCCTGCTAAGTGAAATAAGTCAGGCGGAGAAGGACAGATACCATATGTTTGCACTCATTGGTCTAACAGGAGAAACCTAACAGAGGACCATGGGTAGGGGAAGGGGGAAAAAGAGTTAAGAAGACGGAGGGAGGCAAGTCTTGAGAGACTCTTGAATACTGAAAACAAACTGAGGACTGAAGGGGGAGGGCCAAAGTGGAAGGGATAAATTTAAAAAAGGAGACCAACTTGACAATAAAATATGAAGAAATTTAAAAAAACAAACAGATGGGATTTTCTCATAAAATCCATTATGGGTGCCCTCCCACCCATTATCAAGGGCAAAAGGTGAGAATCTCAATGAGATAGACAATCTAACTCTAAAACAGATGTGGGCCCTTGGCTTTACTTTAACCACCTTTCACCACTGGGTCAGGGAGTGATTACCTGGGAATCTGACCACAGACACTCACCCCTTTAAACCAGGAGATGCACTATGGATAAAGGGTAAAATGTCCAACCCCTAAAATCCCTCTGGAGGGGCCCATTCACTGTCATTTTTTTCGCCCCTATTGCAGTAAAGGTAGCCTAGGTGGGTCCTTGGATTCACTCCAGCAGAGGGAAGCCAACATCTCAAAACTGGGGTGTATTCCTGATCCGTCAACACCATGCAAACTGACCATATGGAAAGAGCAATCTCCAAGTCCAGAGGCCCTGGGAGACTGCAGCCCTGCTTTAGTCATGCCAGAAGATGACTAATCTATGCGCAGAAGAAGCTTGAGGAATTGACGGTGCAGAGAAACAAGAGACTGTCCTTATTTTCTATATGTTTCCTTACTGTGATGCACTGGCACACCTCGTTTCTCACAAGCCAGCTGGAAATGTGACTGGAACGCTACATCAATATGTGTAACCCGGTTACCATTTAATAGCACTAAATTTCCATGGAGTGATGTTAAGAGACACTTGCTCAGGCCATCTAATGCGTCTATGGACATTAACATCTGCAAGCAGAGGGAGATGAGACTTTCAAAACAAATCTGAACATAGTATCTGGTTGTAAGATCTTAAAAAGTGTATCAGAGAGATTGGAAAGATTAAACCCTATGGAGCATAGTAAGATTTTTAGTTTCTCTATTGCTATTTTGTTTTATTAATATGTGGTCTATTTTTTTAATAATAGTTTATTGTCAAATTAATTTCCATATAACACCCAGTGCTTCTCCCCACAAGTGCCCCCCACCATGACCATCACCCCCTCCCCTCCTTCCCCTCCCCTTTTGGTCCATGGTTCGTCTCCAGTATTCAGTAGTCTCCCTTGATCTGTGTCCCTCACTCTTCCCTGCTCTCTTTCCCCCTTCCTCTCCCCATGGTCCCCTGCCAGGTCTCTCCTGTTAGACCTATGAATGTAAACATACGATATCTGTCCTTCTCTGCCTGACTTATTTCGCTTAGCATGACACCCTCAAGGTCCATCCACTTTGCTACAAATGGCCAGATTTCATTCTTCTTCATTGCCATGTAGTACTCCATTGTATATATATATATACCACATCTTCTTGATCCATTCATCAGTTGATGGACATTTAGGCTCTTTCCATGATTTGGCTATTCTAGAAAGTGCCGCTATGAACATTGGGGTACCTGTGCTCCTATGCCTCAGCACTTCTTTATCCCTTGAGTAAATCCCTAGCAGTGCTATTGCTGGGTCATAGAGGAGTTCTATCGATAGTTTTTTGACTCCTCAAAAAATATGTGGTCTATTTATCCTTGAGTGTGCAGTCTGGCGCTGGGGACAACAAGCCTGTCAACGTCCTGACCGACAGCTCGGATTACACAGTACCCTCCTACAGCCCGTGGGAGATGGTTGGAGAACAAGAAGCCAGAGGCGTCATGAGAATGTCCTGAAGGAAAGGGACAGGGCAGCAAGGAACCGAAAGCAGTTCCATTCCCAGGCCGGGAAGCTTCCAGGACTGCATACTCTCTCCAGAACAACATGCAGGCGCCAGGTCAGGGATAAGAATGTTAAGTCTGGCACCATGTACTCATGACCCAGTATGGAATACACCGCAGGTGCATGACCTGTCAAGATGCCAAATACTATGTTGTATGTGCTTGCTGTTATCAAACAAGTAGTAAAATAAAATGATTCGACTCCTGGAGAGTCTTAGCCTCCTGTTTTGTAATTCCCTTCTCACTGTACCTTTGGGACCTAACTCTCTTTCAAAAGCCACAATGAGATATTACTTTCTAACTGTCACAGTGGCTAAAATGAAGACAAGAAATGAATGTTGGCAAGGATATGGAGGAAAAGGAACCCTCCTGCACTGTTGGTGGGAATGTAAATTGGTGCAGCCACTATAGAAAATAGTATGGAGTTTCCACAAACTACTAAAAATAGAAATAACATATGATCCAATAATTCCATCTCTGGGTATTTACATAAGAAAACTGTGGGAAATAAGATTAGGAATTCCCTGACCTGCACGGATGGGTTAATAAGGCAAAAAGAATTACAAAGCCGTAGGATACTCACCCCCACGTTTGTGTAAATAAGATTGGGTATGTAAGTATAGAGAAGGCAGGGCAAAGACCCCAGTATAGAGAGAGCGGGGCAAAGACCCCAATATAGAACAAAGGTGGATCAAATAAACTAGATTAGGTATTCTGGGCAAAAGCGCCCCCCAAATTCGTACTAGAGAAGAAAGCTGCCTTCACAGGAAGAAAGGACCAAGTTAGCTAAACAGGTAAATAGGGCTATAGACCACTGCAGGGCCTCCTTGCCAGGAGTGGAGATAATTAGGGAAAGAAAGGTGCCTTGTTAACTCTGAAGTAGCTTGCTCTTTCTTGTCCCTTAGACCAGTTTTGGGTAAACAGAGGTTGTGCCTCATGAATGCTGTAAACAACCTTTAGCCCAGCGCCCCACCCCCCGCACCAGGATTTTGCTTTTTATTAACCCAAGCCCCTGACCCCGCAAATCTTCAAGACCCCCTTTCCCTCACGTGCATGAGTTAATGTTCACAGTTTCATTTTCTCTTTGTGCACACCCATCACCATGTTTGTAATCCTTCTGATCCTAATAAAAATGGAGCGTTCTACTTTCTTGCTAGACAAGAAAGAACTCTAGACCCAGAGTCTATGACAGAAAATGAAATCACTAATTCCAAAAGATATGTGCACCCTTATGTATATTGTAGCGTTATATACAATAGCCAAGATATGGAAGCAACTTAAGTGTCCATTGACACACAAATGGACAAGGAAGATATGGTATGTATATACAATCCTTTATGAATTAGCCATGAAAAAGAAAGAGATCTTGCCCTCTGTGACAACATCGATGGACAGAGGGTGTTATTCTAAGTGACTTAAGTGAGACTGAATACTCTCACTTAAGTGACAAATACCATATGATCTCACTTATATGTGCAATGTGAAAAAAAAAAGTTAACAAACATCAGACCCATTAATACTGAGAACAGACTGAGAGTTGCCAGAGGGAGGAGGCTGGGGATGGGAATCATTGATGAAGGGGCGATGGAGGTACAGGCTTCCAGTTAGGGAATGAATAGCTCATTAGAATAAAAGGTACAGCACAGGAGATATAGTCAATGATATTGTAATACCGTTTTAGAGTGACGGATGATGACTACAATCGTCGTAAACATAGATTAATGTACAGAGATGGTGACTCACTATGATGTACACCTGAAACTAATATAACATTGAGTGTCAATGTTAGTTAAAATAAAAAACAATCTTGCAAAGCTTAAATTTTTCCACACATGAGTTTGTAGCATTGTAAATTATTGCATGAGCATTTCAATTATTCTGAAGCCAAATCCACTGAGACACTAAGCACAAATGTGTTATTTCTCTATTACAGTATGTTTCATTAAAGCAAATCTTTATCTGTTATTGTTCACTGTTATGTTTTGAAGCATCGAAAGTGACTGGCATATAGTGGGCACTCAACAAATATTGATTGAATGAACAAAAGAGCATATTTTCACTTTTTCTTGCCATAATGATTAATTTAGCCCAAATGAGGGGCTATTTTTGATATAGTCAATGTAAGGTCGGGTAAAATGTTTATACTGTGTTAGGCTGTTGTGGAAGAAATCTATGGAGACAAAAGCCCTTTTGTTTCTTAAAAATCAAATTGGAAGGTGAACACTGCTTCCTTCTCTGTATAGAACTAGACATATCCTCCTTTTATTATAGCAAGAATCTCAGGAAATAATAGCCTGAGGAAAATATAAATAAAAGAAAGTTCTCTCTTGACAACAAAAACAATTGTCTTAAAATTTCAGTGATATCCAAGGAAGTTTTCCATGAAATTGTTGAGGTAGATGAGTTTTCTAGGATTCTTTTAGTCCTGAGTCCATTTTCCACAACAAGGAAAATGCCAAAACTTATCCTTCCATTTTTACGGCAAGAAGAAAATTAGAAAGTAGTCTTCCCACTAGGGAATTTGTACAGTGTTTCTTGCCAAGAGGTGTCCACTGAGGTTCATTATCAGTATGAAGAAAATGTCCCACTGCTCTATATAAAGTGAGAGAACCATTCCTTAACAAATGTTATTTTAAAGGAAAATTGGTTTCCACATATAAACATATTTGGGATCTTTCAAATAAAATACACTAATTATATTAGAGACTTAGGATATAATGTGAAGCCACTGAACACAGAATATTCAATCCTTATCTCCAGTTAACATTTAGTTCTATTGGAAAGAAAAGACCAAGTCAGATTTGCAAGAACAGGGGGCATTGAATGACCAGCAGTGATGTAAGGTAAGTATTGTATGTAGGTGGAAGTGATCTCTTCAGCTTCTTGATTTTATCTTTTTGCAATTCCATGTGAGTTGTGACCTCTCTCTGCAAAATTCTGGACTAAAAAAAGTGTGTAAATAAATTGAAACCTTTAATAATGCAGCATCATTATTTAAGTCATTAAACTGTGTCTCCTTTAATGAAGAATAAGATAGGGACACTGTTTGCATTAGTGTGCATTTCTATGAATTAAAATATATGTGTACTTACATAGAAATCTTAACATATTGAACCCCTGGATACACTCCACAGGAGGAGTGATTTGGGGAATGAAAAGAATATGCAACCCTTGTGAGGCATCCGGTGGGGTAAGTACCTTGCGAATATTTGGATGCAACCAGAAAGAGGATTAATGAACCGATATGGACTCACTAGGCACTACACTTCCTAAAAGTGACTATCACAATATTAAGTATTACACTCAATGAAGTGTAGTCACAGGTACTGGGTTAATCAACCCTCACAACACAGCCGGTAAGCAATGAAGAAAAGGTCTGTTAACTACCTCAGCCAACCGGATCCGGGTTCTCTGATTTCATATCCTCCTTTTCTTTTCTACTACAATAGTGATTTCAAACTTCTTACCACTTCCAAAAGCGATATACATTTTATATCATGACCCACATCACATATCTACACACACACTCACACATGTAATGGAAACAAATAGAGTAAATTATAAGAAGCATAGAACTGCCAATTTTGTGATAGATTTCCACTCCTCGTGTGACAAGCATGAACGCACATCGCATTGTTCTCTTAAACACTGGTGCCGTGAATGTCTCATATCACCAGGCAGTGCTATCAATTACTGTTTCTCTTGTTCTTGAGTACTGAGCCTGTGGCAAGTACTGAACCATTTCCTTTCAGCTGCATGCTTCCTGTTATGACAAAAGATTTGTGCCACGAAAGTCAGTTTAGGATTTGAAGCATAGGCCCAAGGAACAGCGCTATGTATTGTGCCTATGCATTCAGACGGATCCTGTTGGAGTTCAGCACATCTTGAACTTATCTGAATCACATCATGAGTTCAAGCAGAGTGGCACAGGGCCAGCAGATGGTGGGTAAAAGAAAAGAACCCATGTGGAAAGTCAGCATGGCTAGTTCCTGGGAATCACTTTTCTGTTTCATTCTTTTTTTTTTTTTAATGATATAAGAGCAATCGTGACTTTCCCCTTCCCTAATAATCTTACTAATAAAACTTGCTCTATTGGATTTCTTAGGCAAATACAGAGATTTGTTGCCTTTTTTCTTTAGGCGTGCTGCAAAATAATGATGCTTGGCCCTGAGACTCATACTTTTCCATGATTACAAGTATCTAACAACTTCACTGGAGATACACCACAGAGAAAATCCCTGCATTATTCACTCTTTCCAAATGAATAAACTGGCCCTCAGGAAACCCCACACTGGAATGCAAGTCCTCA
Source organism: Helogale parvula (assembly GCA_004023845.1). NCBI lineage: Eukaryota > Metazoa > Chordata > Mammalia > Carnivora > Herpestidae > Helogale > Helogale parvula. The sequence continues at coordinate 6,359 of PJEM01014854.1, read as the reverse complement.
CTTTGAGTTGAATCCACCAACAAGAGCAATGACAGTCATGAATCCGGGCAATGCAAGCATTCCAAAATTCTTCATCCTCCTGGGTTTCTCTGACCATCCCTGGTTGGAAATGCCACTCTTCATCACAGTGCTTGTGGCTTACATATGCACGCTAGTGGGAAACATCTCCATTATCGTGGTGTCCAGGGTGGACCCTCATCTGGACAGCCCTCTGTACTTCTTCCTTTCCAACCTCTCCTTCCTGGACCTGTGTTTTACCACAACCACCATCCCTCAGCTGCTGCTCAACCTCTGGGGCCCAGATAAGTCCATCAGCTATGGAGGCTGCGTGGCCCAGTTCTATGTGTTTCACTTCCTGGGGGCCACAGAATGCATCATCTTGGCAGTCATGTCCTTGGATCGGTACATAGTCATCTGCAAGCCCTTGAGGTACCCGGCTATCATGCATCGGAGACTCTGTGTCTCCCTAGTGGCTGTGGCGTGGATAAGTGGTTTGGCTAACTCCTTGCTTCAGGCATCCCTCACTGTCCAACTGCCACTCTGTGGTAACAATAAGGTGGATGACTTCCTGTGTGAGATTCCAGTGATGATCAAGATGTCCTGTGCTGACACCACGTTCAACGTAACTATGCTCTCTGTCGTGGGTACATTCTTTACCCTGGTTCCCTTGTCTCTTATCCTCATCTCTTATGGGTTCATTGTAGCTGCAGTGCTCAGAATTCGTTCACCAACGGGAAAGAAGAAGGCCTTCAACACCTGTGGCTCTCATGTTATTGTTGTCTCTCTCTTCTATGGGCCAGTGATATGCATGTATGTGCAACCTTCTGGAACCAACTCCCAGGACAAGAACAAACTCATGGCCCTGTTCTACAGTCTGGTGACTCCTATGCTTAACCCTTTTATCTATACTTTAAGGAACAAGGATATGAAAGGAGCAATAAGGAGACTTTTCCTCCCACTGAGCCATCAGGGAAGAGAGTAAGCACCGCTATTTTATACTCCATGCTCTCCAGGTAGGACTCCAAAGAGCCACTGCACTAAATTACCTCTCATTTGCCTGACTCCAAAATGGTTACCACACTTCAGTAAATATCTAATCTACACCTATGTTTACTCACCACAGTTTTAATTTATTGGCCCACAGTTTGCAATGTGAATCTTCACCCCAATTTTCCTAAAATTTGTGTGACAGTGAATCTGTCGTAAGTCCTCTGAGTCCATCTTTGGGTAGGAATCTGACAAGTGAGCAGTGAATAAACGCCCCCTGCCTGACTCATTCACCATCAACCAAACAAACAAACCCTATCATTTTACGTGTAATGTTACAAATATGATGCAAGTAATATAGACCAAAGTTTACTATCTCTGCTATTATGGATATGATATTATTGGTAGAATTTGCTAATCAACTTTTTATTTTTATATTTATTGAAGTATAATTGATATACAGTGTTGTATTAGTTTCCGGTACACAGCATAGTGATTTAAAAATCATATACTTTATCAAATGCTTACCCTGGTAAGTGTAGTCACCATCTTTACCCTAGAATATTATTATGATATCATTGACAGTGTTCCCTCTACTATACTTTTCATCATTTTGACTTGTTTACTTTATAACTACAAGTTTTAGCTCTTTATCTCCTTCATTAAATTTGTTTGTCCCCTGATCTGCACCCCTTTGCCAACTACCAGTTTGTTCTATGTATTTATGAGTCTATTTCTTGTTTTGTTTTTGTTGTTTGTTCACTAGTTTTGTTTTTTAGCTTCTATATATAAGTGACATCATATGGTATTCGTCTTTTTCTGCCTGAGTTACATCACTTAACAAAATACCCTCTAAGTCCATCCATGCTGTTGTCACTGGAAAGGAGTAACTCCTTTAAACGGCTAAGCAGTATCCCATTGTATATGCATACTACTTCTTTATCCACTCATCTACTGATAGACACTTGGGTTCCTTCCATGTTATAGCTATTGTAAATAATGCTGCAATAAAGATAAAAGATAGGCGTGCATATATCTCTTTGAATTACTGAGGGTTTTTCCCCTTAGGTAAATACTTATTATTGGAATTACTGGGTTACAAAGTATTTCTATTTCTACTTTTAAATTAAAAATACTGTTATCCAGAGTGGTTACACAAACTTATATTGCCACCAACAGTGTCAATCAACTCTTTTTAGGAATTACCATCAAGACCAAATGGGATAATATCTCATGTCTTACACCTGACCCTCTCAACCACACATTCCCTGATTGATCCTTCATAAATAACATAATTCAAAAATAATATCAGGCTCTTACTTTCCTATATGTCTGCATGGTATTCCTTCCTTTTGAGGTATATGACTGAAGTAACCATTTCCAGATTTCCAATGGGAAATGCTGAGGACTCAAACCTTGAGAGACTTCTGTGCAGCCTCCTGGTACTGACAGTCATGTAGCCTTCACTGGGGAGTTAATTTACATAGCATGAGAATATTGGGTGTATTTTGTATGTACTCAAAGAATGAACTGGTTAAATCACTTAGGAATCAGAGTAGTAGACGTTAAGACAGAAAATGGGGACTTTGGAGGATAAAGTGGGAGGGATGGAAAATAAATTGGCTCTCACATTATCAATTCTGAGAAGCTGAAGCAGAAAGATATATGAGGATATGGGAGGGAGAATTCCATTGATTTTATCAGTAATATTAATTCATTATAAGCTGTTATTTTCTCATACTTCTTTGCTCCCTGCCCTTACAGAACCCTCATTTTTTAACTTATATTGGAGGTAAATTTGTAATTATTTTTCTAACAACTAAGTGTTTTTAGGTAAGGTGTTCGTACATCTGCTCATCCTGGCGCCATGGGTTTCCAGTGTTCCCTTTCAAATGACAAAACAAAATCCACTGACTCATACTGTACAAGCCTCTAATACAGAAATATATAATGACTGCAATCGCTAATTAATTAATCATAATAAATTGATTCACTGTTTAATTTCTGTTCTATGCATTGCCACGAACTTTGCTCTGTAGACACGAATGGAAGGACACTATGATTCTGCTGTTGTTGGAGACAAGGAAATACACTCTTTTGGAGGCAGGCTGATTCTCTGGCACGACCATGTGCCTGTTAAAAATATCTGATTTCACTCTGTGCACCTCTTTCATAGTACTGACACCTCAAACTTTACATTGCTCTGGACGACTTCTTCTTTCTCAAAAAAAAAAAAAATAAAAAAGAAGAAGAAGAAGAAAGAAGAAAGAAAAGAAAAGAAAAGAAGAAGAAGAAGAAGAAAAAGAGGAAGAAGAAGAGAGAAGAGAGAAGAGGGGAAGGAATGAGGTCCTTTTATCTCACATGGAGAGCTAAGGTGTCAGCACAATAGCAGCTAAGCAATAGGCTCTAATAAATGTCTTTAAACCAGTGAGAAGTACCGCCCATGGTTAAAACCTCGGTCACAGGCTTATGTAAAAACGTGTCATGCACTGAACCCTGACCGTAACGGATGTGGCTAGTAGCTGGTGTTTAAGGCAACGTTTCTCAAACTATCTTCTGGCACTGCTCCAGTGGATCTCAACATCAGTTTTAAATTTTTTATGTCTTTATTTTCTTTTGAGAGACAGAGAGAGCTAGCAGGAGAGAGGCATAGGGAGAGGGAGACACAGAATCTGAAGCAGCTCCAGGCTCTGAGCTGTTAGCACAGAGCCAGAAGTGGGGCTCGAACCTATGAACTATGAGATCATGACCTGCGCTGAAATTGGACCTTCAACCGACTGAGCCACTCAGGTGCCCCAACAGCAGCTTTAAAAAGTTATTCAGGGCGCCTGGGTGGTTCAGTCTGTTAACCCTCCGACTTCAGCTCAGGTCATGATCTCACATTCGTGGGTTAGAGCCCCACATTGGGCTCTGTGCTGACAGCTCAGAGCCTGGAGCCTGCTTCCTATTCTGTGTCTCCCTCTCTCTCTGCCCCTCCCTCTCATCCTCTGACTCTATCTGTCTCAAAAACAAGTAAAACATTAAAAAAAAGTATTCATATTTAAACAAATTTGGGAAAGCCAAATATTATTCTTGGAGTTTTGGCGTGTGAGAAAGAAATTAAATGTGTGATGACTCCAGAGTACACTGTTAACTATGTTTAACACTTCTCAAACACTTTCCTTCTGATTTATTGGCTTCTCTTTGAGAGTACATAACTTACAGCACAATCTAGGAAATAACTCACTGGAAAACTCTGAATCCCAGAATAGGATCAGAGACCATAAAGGAGATGAATAAAGCAGAAAATATCACTGTTGCGCTGTATGAATAAACAGCCTCTTATAAAGTGTTTGTAGGGTTTTGAAATAAAGCTGCCAATAACGGTCCCATTATACCTTCCCAGATGTCTGAAATCTCAACACTAAATTTCCTTAGGTGGGATATACTTTTAGCAGCCAATTACTACATTTTCAGCTTTAAATCACGATACAAGAGGCTAGTTATTTCCTCTTTACTATAATATAAAGATACCAGTAGCTACCGCATAGGACATGATAGCTTAGTTATTACAGTATAGTTTAAACATTAAAATTAAAAAATATTTCCTTTTTTTACTAAATATATTTCACCTAAAAATGGACCTCTTTGATATGTAGCTAGCATAATGAACAAAAGAATCAGATGGTGCTCATTTATTTATTTTGAGAGAGAGAGAATACAAGCTGGGGAGGGACAGAGAGAGAGAGAAAGAGAGAGAAGCCCAAACAGGCGCTGCACCATCAGCATGAACCCTGATGTGAGGCTCAAACTCACGAACCATAAGATCATGACCTGAGCCAAAGTTGGGCACTTAACCGACTAAACCAACAAGGTGCCCAAAGAAATACTTTAAAACTGTGTTTCTGAAATTTGAGGGTAAATACCCAGAAGGTGACTGCTGGACCATAGAGTAGGTCTACTTTTAACTTTCTAAAGAACATCCATACAGCTTTCCACAGTGGCTGTACCAGTTCGCATTCTGACTGCAAAAACATAAAGGTTCCGTTTTCCCTACACTCTGGCCAATACTTTTATTTCTAGGAGTTTTGATTTTAGCCATTCTCACAAATGTGAGGAGATATTTCCTTGTACTTTTGATTTGCATTTCCCTGATGTTGACTGATGTTGAGCATCTTTTCATGTATCTTTTGGCCAACTTGATGTCTTCCTTAGAGAAATGTCTGTTCATTTCTTGTGCGAATTTTTTGGTGGGTTATTTGGTTTTTAGGTGTTAGGGTTGTACAATTTCTTTATATATTTTGGACAGTAGACTTTTATTGGATATATCACTTTAAAACATCTTTTCCCATTACATACACTGTCTTTTAATTTTGCTGGTTATTCCTTTGCTGTGAATAGCTTTTTATTTTTATGTAATTCCAAAAGTTTATTTTCACTCTATTTCCCTTGACTCAGGAGACATATCTAGAAAAGTATTGCTACCGATGATGTCAGAGAAATTCCTGCTTGTGCTAACTCAAAGGGTTACATGAACCTCTCTGTGTATAGCAGCATAATCCACAATAGCCAAATTATGGTAGCAACCCAAGTATCTGTTACTAGTATACTCCATGAAATGTTATTCAGCCATAAAAAAGAATGAAATCCCACCATTTTCAATGACACGGATGGAGCTAGAGATTATACATGCTAAGGGAAGTCAGTCTGAGAAAGAAAAATACCATATGATTTCATTCACATATGGAATTTAAGAAACAACACAAATGAGGAAAAGGACAAAATAATAGAAAGAGGAGCACTCAAAGATACAGACTCTTAACTAGAGAACAAACTGGTAGTTACCAGAGGAGTGGTGTGTGGGGAGACTGGCTAAATGTGTGATGGACATTAAGGAGTGCACTTCTCATGATGAGCACTGAGTGCTCTGTGTAAGTGCTGGATCACTCAACTGCACCCCTGAAACTAGCAGCACACCGATGTTACCTACCTGTGATTTAAATAAAAACTTTTATTAAATGAAGAATGTTACAGAAGGAATCAATGAAGTTAAAATAAAATATTTTATTGTTCTGATACTTAATTGATATAACAGATACTAGTTTCTTCAAAATAATAAAAACAACAATGTATTCAGCAATTGTAGTTTTGGGGTAAGTAAAATAAATGACAATAATGCTATGCAATAGTATGGAACAATCAGGAATTCTCTGCCATATGGTAATTGTACCACCAATGAAATGGTATAGTGTGATACATTATTTGTAAATGTATCTTGTAAATTCTCAGGCAACCAGAAAAACTTTGGAAAGAAAAACAATTGATATACAAAAAGCGGAAAGAAAATAGAATCTTACTAAATGCTTAGTCTATATCAGAAAAAAAAACAAACA
>PJEM01014853.1:0-32891 GCA_004023845.1 Helogale parvula | reverse complement strand
GTCAGGCAGAGAAGGATAGATACCATATGTCTGCATTCATAGGTCTAACAGGACAGACCTGGCAGGGGACCATGGGGAGAGGAAGGGGGAAAGAGAGCGGGGATGAGTGAGGGACACAGATCAAGGGAGACTACTGAATACTGGAGACGAACCATGGACTGAAGGGGGAGGGGGGGAAGGGGGTGATGGTCATGGTGGGAGGCACTTGAGGGGAGAAGCACTGGGTGTTATATGGAAACTAATTTGACAATAAACTATTAAAAAAAATGGTAGGCGACTCTGGAGATAAAGACAATAGATACAAAACACTGTGACCCAGAGGCTGCCGCCCCACTAGGATTTCAGCCTGAGTTCTGCCTCTTTTACGTCTGAAAGGAACATTCCAGAGAATCAGGAAGGACTGACACCAATCAGATGGCTTTTCCTTGAGGGGCCAGAAGGACATGGACTCATCATGACACGTACTGTCTCATCCCCCAAAGTTGTGCCTGAGAACCTGGAGGGGGACATCTCCCCGTGTGGGGTGGGCCAGGTTGGCAGCCACAGGCCTGGGCATCTAACCCCTTGCCCACCCCAGGGGATGGATGGTGACCGGCCAGGGAATAGGCCAGAGTCGGGGCGTGTGATCCAGTGTGGGCCGATCAGATGTTAGGAGGTTCTTCTGGGGACCCTCATTCTCTTGATGATCATCCTCCTGCGTGAAAGCCCCACCAACCTCTGTGTCCCCATCCTGATGGAGAGTTTTTGATGTAGAGTTTTTTGAAAGGAGTGTGGGAAAGATGGCAGGGGCCTAGGACTTCGGTGATGAAACTCCTTCTGAGCTCACCTCCAGACTTCTAAACTCCAAAATTCATATTCTTAGGGCCCCTGGGTGGCTCAGTCGGTTGAGCATCCGACTCCTGATTTCAGCTCGGGTCATGATCTCAGTTTCGTGAGTTCGAGCCCCATGTTGAGCTCTGCGTTGACAGCACAGAGCCTGCTTGGGATTCACTCTCTTTCCCTCTCTCTCTCTGCTCCGCCTCCACTCACTCTCTCTCTCTCTCTCTCTCAAAATAAATAAATAACCTTTCAAAGTACGTATTCTTATGGTTTAGGGAATCGTTGGCTGAGTTTTCTGTGCCTTGACCTGGACACACTTACAATGAACACACTGGTGTCCTGCTCACTCCCAGGATCTGACTTCATCCTGTGATCCTGGACCCTTAACGAACAAAGGCTTCCTCTCACGGTCCTGCCCAAATCTCGTCCTTTTAGCTTCACAAAGAGGGAGCAAGGAGAACTTCCATGGGTTGAAATCTCGTGGGATGAAACTCTGACAAAACAAGAATATTAACCGAAGGAGGGAAAGAATCCCTTCAGATGCTGCGTGGGTGTGGATGTTGCGTCTGTGTCCGGAGACCAGCCTGGTACAATCACGGAGTTTAGTATGGGAATCGGACTGCGGGCAGGGCTGGGAGAGGGACGGTCTAGAAGCTTCATTTGGAGGAACAGAGGGGAGTAAATTCATGATCCTTTTATAGAGTCCACTGCTCAGAAGCCTATTTCAGGAGCCTGGGGGGGCTCAGTCGGCTAAGCGTCTGCCTCTTGATCTCGGCTCATGATCTCACAGTTCACGAGATGGAGCCCTGAATTGGGCTCGGTGCTGACAGAGCAGAGCCTCCTTGGGATTCTCCCTCTCAGCTTCTCTCTCTCTACCCCTTCCCTCTCTTTCTCAAATTACATAAATAAACTTTTTTAAAAAGGCCATTTTGGACCATTTACATGTAAAAGTCTATGAGATCCCAAGGTCGGTGGAGGCTTGGAAGGAGTGAGATTTTTTTAAAGAGAAAAATAAAAGAAAAGAAACAAAACATGATACGTCCTTGTTTGTTTCGTCCACTTCCTTATTTTTTTGCTTAGAAGTTAGAATTTTGTGGCATCGATTTCTCTCTAGATTCAGGAAAGCCCACCAAAAATGAGTAATGAGTGGTGGTCAGCGAATCATCAATGCCTGTAGGTTATGTGTGATGGAATTTGGAGATCCCACTAGAGGTTGCGAGTTTCTCCATTTTTACAGCGTCCATTTCCACCGGCAATGGGCTGCCTGTGTTTAGATAGCCCAGGATCCAGGCTTACCTGCATATCAGCGGAGAGAAAATGCACCTGCTTTCAAGACGAAAGCTGGGAATCAGACTCCGGCACCCCTTCCAGAGCTCAGGAGAAGGAAACGGTGCTCAAGCAGGATTTCCGAGGTTGTTCTGACAACTGTACGTTTTCACATTACAGAAACCTGCAGCAAAAACCCGTATTTAGGCTCAGATTAAACAGAGGGGAGACAGCCATGGCTGCAAACCTGGCGCTCTCGTGGAAAAATACAGCCGTGAATCTTGGGCTGCTTACGGCTTCTGTGTTAGTGCTTTCCTGACACGAGTATTTGGGGAATAAACACATTAGAGGAGAAACACATCCTAAATGAGAAGAGCTGAGGACAGGAGGCTCCTGTCACTTACCGGAGTCGTTACAGAACTTTACACAAGCCTGTAACCTCCGTCTCCTGCCACGGCGTGTCTGGTGAAGAGTTACGTCAGGGGAGGGGGGGCGCTCGGCAGACAGTCCTCTGATTTCTTCCATCGTTTTTTACTGCTGGGACGACTCTGCCAGTCAGACCTGAGATGAACGCCACACTCGTACGAGAAACCGAAGTTAAGGACACGGGAAATGGAGATGGGATGGCCTCAGAGCAATAACTCCGTTGATGGAGTTAAATGTGTTTGACTCAGGTAGAAAGATATCACCTGTGTGAAATCATCACGGCCCCTGGCTGCAAACAGGGACATGCTTAGCAGCTAAGGTAGGAGGGGGGAGAGAGAGAGAGAGAGAGAAAAAAAGAGACTGGTAAACCAGCTGTCCCAAGTTCCCAAGTTCCTGGGTCCCTGTATTTTTAGTGCCCTGGAAGTATTTGTATCGACAGATTGGAATTCGTAGATCTCTCCAGCTCACAGATATTGTGATATGTTTCCAAAGCCCCCAAGTTAATTTATAAGACGAGACAGACTTTTCAGCCGCTCACTCTGCACTGTTGGAAAGCCATCGAGCGCATCCATTTGTGTTCCTGGGGGTATTTCGAGGAGATTTGCTGAGAATTACAAATCCCTGCTACTGTTTGTCTGCGTGGGAAGAGGAGGCATCTGGGATTGGGGTCTCTCACACTCATCGAACAGCGTTCCCCGAAACGCCACGGGGCCCTGGCCCTCAGACAGGATTGCGTGACTGCGTGGAATCTAAGTCACTAGTTTGCCTCAGAGCGAGAGATGAAGAAGGAAGTGCAAACAGGTGATGGACCTAAGTCGCTAGTCTGCACATGAAGAAGAGAACCTGGGACTGGTGTGTCGCAGACAGATGGAACACCGGCCAGACGGACAGCATCCTACAGCGGAGACACTCCTCCTCTTCTCCCCTCTCACCGGGCAGCCACCTCACCCTTGCCGGCATCACACTCCCCCTTCCCCTGCAGCGTTGGGGGTTTCCATCGGTTTGCAGATCCAGGAGCTGCTGCAGAGAAAAGAGCACAGTCACAATGTAGGAAAGTGAAATAACGGACACCCGCCTGGGTAGCGTTGTGAATGCTACTTGCGGTCTTTTAGTGATAAAAAGAAAGCTGACATGCTTCTAGAATTTTCTCCCACTTGAGGCTGGCTGCTTCCTTCTCTGGTGTGGCAAACCATCCCATGGGTGAGCTGAAGAGGGTGGAGATACATGGCTCAGAGGAGTCCATCTTTCCTACTAAGGCTATGGCTTCTGTTGGTTTTCTTTTTCCAGCTCTTAAGACTCATACTCAGAGGAGCGTCTGGTGGCTCCGTTGGTTAAGCGTCCGACTTCGGCTCAGGTCATGATCTCGTGGTCCATGAGTTCGAGCCCCACATCGGGCTCTGTGCTAACAGCTTGGAGCCTGAAACCTGCTTCAGATTCTGTCTCCCTGTCTCTCTCTGACCCTTCCCCGCTCATGCTCTATCTCTGTCTCTCAAAAATAAATAAACGTTAAAAAAAATTTTAAAAAAGACTGATACTCAGAATGGGAGCAGGGTCGTTACCTGGTGGGAGCTGACGGTGTGACAGGCCTGGGGAATGTGGTCAGGGCTGGTGTCGTCCCCGGGACTGAGGGGCGATGGTGACGGATCCCGTTCTGCCCTGTGAGGTCCGCTTTCCCACCAGAGATGGGGAGCGAGGTAATACCCCTGCAGTCCCCGCATTCTCTCCCCCTGCTCTGCACCAGTTCATGCCATTTCCGGACAAACCCCACAGATACCTGGGAAACGAGGGATGGAGGGGGCGTGGTTTGTGTCTGTGGGGCAGGGACCCCAGATCCTGGCATCCGTTAAAATGGATCAGCCCGTGGAAATGACACAGCGGTGAGGAATCCTTGGCTTTCCCCACGAGCTGGGTCTTCCCACTTGCTCTCAGGCGCATTCCCTGCTGCGGTCTGCGTGGGGGGCCGATCTCTGCGGACTCTGTGTCTGAGGCTTCTGCGCCCACGTCTGCATGGGCTCGGCCAGCAGGACCCGTGATGGGAGGTTGAAATGTTTGGCGCTCTCTCTCGACGCTGGGGGTGTGTCCAGCATTGGCTTTGTTCCGTCTCTGGTCCAGGCCCTCACCCTCTGCCGGGGGGGACACCGCCTCGTGGCCCTGAGTCCGGCTGGGAGAGTTTCCACACTGGCCAAGGGATGCCGCCTTCCTTGAGGATTTAGACTTTGTCTCAAAGTCCCAGACCCTTGGGTTGGCCAGCCCTGAGGGCACAGACGGTTTTCTGACATTGTTCGCCTCCAGATTGCCTCACGTTCCTCTAGACGGAGCTCTTACAGCGCCTCTGTAATTAGCGTGTATTATCTGTAAATAGCATATTATATACATATATAAATAGCATATAAAATTATCTCTGTTGAAGTATGTGGACAGGTTCTGTCTTCTTTTTTAAGTGTATTTTTAAGAGAGAGAGAGAGAGATAGACAGAGCACAAGCAGGGGAGGGGCAGAGAGAGAGGGAGACACAGAATCGGAAGCAGGCTCCAGGCTCTGAGCTGTCAGCACAGAGCCCGACGCGGGGCTCGAACCCACAAGCCATGAAATCATGACCTGAGCCGAAGTCAGACGCTCAACTGACCGAGCCCCCCAGGCGCCCCTGGTCCTGCTCTCCAGTTGGGACCCCACGAACACGTCACTGGCTGGGAAGAGAACTAATCTGTGAGTAACGACACTCACAAAAACAAGTATGAAATGGCCTATTTGGCTTTCATCCAATGTGTATTCCCTGTTCATTCACTTTGGTTCAGCCACACGAGAGAGAGAGGTGAGTGAGACTCTGTCCCAGACCCTTTTGGTCAGAACACAATCAAGTCCTAAAACACGTGGACAGCGGCCGCCAGGGATGGGAGTCCAGCCCGGCCTCCCTGACCGGCTCCATGCTGGCCTCGAAGGTTCTTTGGGAACAAGAGAGAAGTCACGCTGGATGCCCACCTCACCGAGTGGGATGGGAGAGTCACACACAAACCGTCTCATCGGAACCGCTGGGTCCATGACACTCTTTCATCCTGTGTCACGGTCCGTGTTAGGAAGGCACAAAGCATGTGACGTGTTCCCAGCAGGAGGGGTCTCTCTGGGAGACTGGGACAGATCGTGCGCCAGGAAGAAGGGCTCGCGGTGAGACGGTGGGGCTTCGGGCCATCACTAAGCTCTGGGTCTGTGTCCAGTGGCTCCTGGGAGCTGTAAAGGGTCCCAGGAAGATGGATGACATGAACATCAGCGACATCGTTGTAGCTTTCAGGCCCAGGGAGGAGGAGGGCCGGGAAGCACAGGGGGTGGTACCGCCATGCCCCCTGGCCCGGCTGGGAGGTGAGGACATGTGGACACGGCGCTTCTGACAGGGTGGCTGTGACGTCAGGACCTCATCTGGGCCCTGGCCCCGCCTGTGCCCCCCACGCCCCCGTCCCAAGCTGTGTCTGTGTGTCCCCACAACTCCAGACTACACCCTATACCCACACCCTGCCAACGCACATGCCAGCCCGCAGGACGCACCCCCAGCCCCACGTAAGGAAGTGTCCAACACACACCCACTGCACAACAGACAGGCATACCGTGGTCTGTCCCCGAAGTGGAAGGGCGCGTGGCACCGAGGACCCAAGATGGCCGTGCGCAGGGGTGATGGAGTCGCGGGCACCAGTGAAATCATGGTACAGATGGGCGCCTGGGCGGCTCGATCGGTTAGGTGTCCGGCTTCGGCTCAGGTCACGATCTTAAAGTTTGTGGGTTCGAGCTCAGAGCCCGGAGCCTGCTTCGGATCTGTGTTCCCCACTCTCTCTGCCCCTCCCCTACTTGCGTTCTCTCTCTCTCTCTCTTTCAAAAATAAACATTAAAAAAAACATGATAAAGGGTTTTGCTTAAATAAATACAAGGCTAAAGAACTAGGCATCACCTGTCACACACAAAACGATTCCTCTTTAAATATGTAATGGATGCAAAATGATGTCCCTAAATTCCACTTTGATTGGTTGACAAAGACTCCGACATGAGACCCGCTTTTCCTCATTAAACGAGGTCGCTGGGATTGGAGAGGTGGTCGGAAGGTATTCCCATCCCGCTGAGCACTTACTTTAATGTAACGAAAGGGACGGTTCTTTTTTAAGCAACCGCCGCGTGAGCCCTGCTTTTGAGAAGTGTGACCCACAGGGAGCACGGCTTGTCACTGGTACCTCCCGGGGACAGTGGTGGTCCCCAGGTCCAAGGGCCTCTGTCTCAGGTAAGGATGCCTCTTCCTGACAAAAGGACACATGAGGGCATTGAAATGCTCACAAATGATTTCTGCCCGTCAGGGCCCCCCCCCCCCCCCGTAAACCTTTGTTTCTGAAAACACAAATCAACGAGGCTGTTTCAAAGCAGTCAGAACAAAGCCTTGTCCTTGGGGAAAGGAAATGGATGCGGTTCACATTTGATGCTGCAGAAAGCTCCTTCCCGACACTTGGTTTTGCCATAAACCCAGTCCTAAAATAAGAACTCTCCCCTTGCAGGACACGCCCGGCCTGGGGAGGTGGCGGCCGCCGCGGCACGTGGGCAGGACCACACCTTCCTCTGGGCTGCGCCAGCCTGCTGCACCCGAGTCCCGGGCCTCCGATAAGAGAGAGTTAATAGCATGAATCAGACTGCACTCTTCCCCTTCAATCTTCAACTTATCTTTTTCCCTTCGTTCGTGCTGCTTTCTCTATGTTTGGACTCCTAGAAGAAGCTGGGAGAAATCCTAAAATTCCAGTTTGAAAACATTTCTAAAAACGAGGCCTCTTCAACTTTCCTCCAATAAGACAGCAAGCCATTTCCGGAACTGCTCCTTAGCATTTATCCTCCGGTGTGGGGCGGGGGCTTTCGTGTGTCCTACGGAGATGTGGATAATGGGAGGAGGAATTGGAAGGTGTAATTTCCAGCTTACGGAGCAAGAGCAAAGAGACGAGTAACCTTCACTTTACTGAAACCCACTATGAATACATAATCTTGTAGAGGAAGCTCAAATATCACACATCAACCTGCGAACAAGTAGACTTGGGCTCACTGCTTAAAACATGAAAATCCTCCTGGTACCCGATGGGGCTCCCACCAAGGTGGGTGGTGGCTGATGGCGCAAGTGTTCAGATAAACTAACAAAGGAAGGAGAGAATGATGACCACAGAAGGAATCACGGAGGCCACGGCAAGACCCTCCCCACCGGAGGCCAGTCACTAAAGAGCAGCTGCGTCTGCTTTCTGGGCACCAGGTCCTGTGCCCCCAGCGTCACCTCTGCCACAGAATGAGGTTCCAGGGACACAGCTTCTCCCCTTGGGACCAGCCTGGGCCATTGGGGTTCAATCCCTGTCCTCCTGTGAGCACGTGGCCTCGATTCCCAGCGACAGCCGGGGACAGAAGACCAGGAAGGCAGCAGGGGTGGGGGAAACGCCCAGAAATGTAGACACAGGTCAATACTCCTGAGACAGTTCATGGCCCCAGCAGGGAAATGGTTCCTGACATTCTCTCCACTGAGGGCGACCCTGATTCCTTCCCCTGTCTTAGCCACGGCTTAAAAGGCACGCCTCATGACGGTGACAGTAGCGAGGGTCACGAGCAGCCTTTGCTGAGCACTAACATGCGCCCAGGACTCAGAGCTCATCCGTTCATGACCTTCACCAGAGCCTTGTGCATCGGTCCTACTAAGATCCCCGGAGGCAGGAGCCTGGAGCCGTCTCCGCTATTACAGCCTGACAGCCTTACCCCTTATCCACTCTCCAGGGACGGCACGGGGACCTCAGAGCCCAGGTCACAGCCTGTCCCGCGGGCTCACAGCCGGAGTGACTTGGACAAGCTTCTCCCTTCTCTGCTCCTCAGCTTCTTTACCTGTAAAATGCAGAATCGGAAAGGAATTGTGAGCGACCGTCCCTGGCACATAGTAGGGGCTTTATGAGTGTGGTTCATCACCGTTACCTTTCTGTGGTTCTGCCTCTCGGGTGCTCCACGGAGCTCCTCCAGCGGGATCACCTTCTCGCCGAGGGATTCCTACCTAGTTCCTAAGGTTGACCCCCTCCACCGGCCACACCCCGCACCTCCTCCTCGCCTTCCGCTCGCCCACGGCCCCTCCATTCCTGATGTCGGTGCTGGGCGTGTGACTAACGCACCTGATCCCTGTCGACTCCCGCCCAGAACATAAGCCCCCCTGCAGTGGGGACCTTCCTCGCCGTTTGTCATGTCTCATCCCCAGGCCCGAGGCAGCACCTGACATGCAGCAGGCGTTCAGTGAAGTGCTGTCTCCTTGGTCGATAGAGCGCACCATCAACCTCGGGCTGAGCCGTCCGCAAAGCCCAGGAGGGAGGCCCGGGATCAGTCCACCCTCCCTCCCGGGAAACGCTCCCTGGTGGACAGCTGTCCAGGCCTTGGCTGCATCCAGCAAATGGCCTCCTCGCTGCCCCCACTAATCACATGGTCTGCGTTTGGCGGCTGCTGGTCCCACTTTCACCACCCTCCCCTCTGTAACAGGACGTCCCTGCGTTTGGTCCCCCGCAGTCACCGTCAGTGCACGTGACAACATTAGCCTGGGGTGACATGCCCTCAAGTTCTGGGCAGCCGGGTGGTGACCGGGTCTCCTGGAGAAATAAAGCGCGGCCACGGAAGATTCGAGTAAGGCAACTCCACAAACAGGAGGAGGAGACCCAGTAACGTGAGTCGATGTGAACCCGGCCGGGGAGGGGGAGGCCCGTCTCCACTCAGCTGCCACCGTCACAAGGTGAGGTGTCGGGGTGTGGGATGGGGGCCTGTCTCTTCTTCCGGCTTCCGTGGGGGGCACCCATAAGGGGCACCGCATCTTCCACAAGCGTTCATCTTCCTGGGCTTGGCGGGCTCAGGTGCCACCCCTCGGATCCTGTCCCAGGAGCTGAATGTGACCTCAGCCAGCCTCTTCTGTTTCCGCTTCACGTCCAAACTTAGTTGCCTCATTCATAAAACAGAGACAATAATAACATGTTATTATTAGTACTGCTATTAAAGATCTTACTGTCTCCTGCTTGGATTTGGTTTATAAATAAGGATCTAAATGTAGGCTTTTATCTTTATGATCTATTTCCGGCTTTCCTCTCTGCTCCCTCTTCCTCTGTCTGGTTTCTCGTTGCCATGATGTTGGGGTCTCACATATAACCGCTGACCCCATGTCCGCTGGAGGTTGGAGCTCAGCTGCCTCCAGCTCATGCTGCAGGGGTCCCGGGAGAAGGACCCGTGGGTCCAGCCCTGGGTCCCACGTGAACATGAAATGAGCGTCATCTCAGTGGGGAGTCGCAGGGTTTAGATGAAATGGGCCAATTTCGGCTGTAAACCACACGTGCCCAGTAATCCAGAACGTTAGCTGCCAGGAAGAGCAGAGGGACACACTGGCTTCGCAGGACCCTGGAGGGCTGGCAGGGCCCCACGAGGCGGGGCATGCGTCTCCACCACACCTGCATTGCACACGCCGGTGCCGTGGGACTGCGGCATCCCCGGCGCCGTCTGACAGAGCGGAGACCTTGTCAGCGGCCTGACTGCACTCCTAGGAGTGAGACTCTCCCCGGCCCAGGGCTGGAGGAAGGTACCCCCTGCAAACAGCCTCGAGATGAGCAGTGACTGTGCAGGTGTGTGACTGAGGCCTGCTCCTCCCTCCTCCCGGGCGGCCCGCCAACGACCATGCAGGTCACAGCAAGGACTCCTGACTGGCCGGCTCGGCCCTGTGCAGGATTCCGCTGACCAGCACCCTGGCTCTGGACTTCCCGCTGTGCTGGCTGGACCGTTCTGAGACCCGCTGCCCGAACCCCCTCTGCCCAGCCGTGCCTCCCCCCGCGTGCATCTGCCACGGGCTTTGTCCCCGGTCATCGGCGAGCACTCCTGACTCCGCGTCAGCATCGACTTCCCGGAGAACCAAACTAACGAGACGCCTTTCCCACCAACAGCTCAGAGACTCCACACTAGCAAGGACGTTTGGAAAAAACAGGAATGTTTGAGAACGTGTAGCAGGTGGGAGACCAGAGCGGCAGCCTCGCCACATGCCTGTGCCCAGCGGGCTCTGGGAACCGCCTCCAGGAGGACTGTCAGGGCTTGCTGAGTTTCTGCCCCTGGAGAGGAGACCTCACACTCCCTGGAGAGGATGGACTTAGCAGCCAGCAAGCCCAGCCTGTCTTAGCAAATCCAACTCTCTGTTCTTGCCCTCAGGGCAAGGGTCTTGCATTCCCACACTGGACTTTCTGATGAGCCGGGAAACTTGATAGCTTTGCCAAAAGCCTCATAAAAAGAGTGGCTCAGAGTGTGATAGAAGAAGTAATCAAAAGTGCAAGGAAGAAGGTTCTGGAAAACCTCCCCACCAACCAAGCTGACTTCACCACTCTGAATGAGACACAGCAGATACAGTCACAGAGCAGCTGGCACGATCCAGACTGACGTGGGCCCACCACCTACGACGCTCTGAGATAAACCTGGGGACCCGGGGTAACAGAGCCGCCGGAAACCTCTTCTCTCAGACCCTGAACGAATCGGGCACAGAGAAGGCTTTGTGTTGGATTCCAAGCATCCAGTCAGACTTCTGTCCATCGCTCCCAAACCAAAGCACACACAGTGACAAACACCCAGCCGTGAGGTCCCTTCCCGGGCATGGTGGTCCCTTGGTCCACGAGACCACTCGCTGAGGATGAGACAGCCTCTTCATGGAGACTTTGCTGTGAAAAACAATCGATGACGATCCCAAGGTCAAAGTCAAAGAAGACAAGTGCATCGTCCATGACTCTTTCCTAGGATTAAACATAAACTAACAGACAAAGAGAAGAAGCAACAGCAGCAGGTTTCCTGGGCTGCTCTCACAAAGGGACCCAGGCACCTGCCAGGAGCACCGTTTGAGGGGCGACCCCAACCCCTGCCTGGCTCTGGGTGCCCTTTAGAGAGGCCTTCACTGTCCTAATGCTCACGGGGGCCCTGAGAGTGTGTGCACAGTCTGCGCCCAGGGAGACACCGGTGGGTCTGCAGACGATCCTCTGCAGGGACCCCCCCAAACTCGGGGTGGGGGCCTCCAAACTCCGTCCTCAGACATTTGGATGAAGCAGCAGCTGCATGGATCCCTCGGTGACCCAGACCACTTCCTCGTGCTCATTTCCTCCTTGACCTTGGTCTTTTTGACAGGGAAGGTCAGCAGCACCTCGAGGCTCTCATATCCACACAGACGGCTGGGCGTGCCAGAGAGGAACTTCAGACATTCACGTACATTGTCCCCAGGACTTAGTTCCAGGTGTGTGTGTGTGTGTGTGTGTGTGTGTGTGTGTTCATTTATAATAAAAAATGGTCTCAGTCCTTTGGGGAGACGATCCGAAGACCACAGGTAAAAATAAGCATCCTCCATGGGGTAAACATGGATGGTCTAGTAACACTGAACTCACATCCTGCCTGGCGGCAGGTGGCGGGCGTGGGGAGGCGGGGTTCCCTTTACAAGGGGCACCTTCAGTGTCCCCACTGGTCACCGTTCACCAGTGACATCGAGAGGGAGTAGGGTTACACTCTCCATGACATCCACCATCATGTCCACAGTGTTGTCTCCCTTGGAAGGGTTAAGAGGAAGGTCAGACTTTTTGGAAGCCATGTCTTTATCGGAAGTGGGAAACAAAAGACGGATGAAGACGGCCAGAGATTCCTAGACAGGTGGAGGCCCACGCTGGTGTTCCGTGCAGGTCAGAGATGCCCCAGCAAACTCCCCCCTTCCCGCCCACCTGGATTCCGTGACACCTGTCACCCAAGTTTTCTACATGAGACCAGATCCCGACTCCGTCTCTTGTCCAGTAATGAGACAGAGGCCATTCTAAATCCCCTGAGCACAGTGGCCGGGCGCAGATCTGGTGGTGGACACAAGGTCAGGTCAAGGTCAGTGCTTTCCCAGGCTTGCTCTTTGTCCCTTTTCCGATCCTGGCGAGATCAATCCGGTCTCCCTTAGGGAACCTGTTTTATTTGAATGCAGTGTTGGAATATGATCCCAGAACAAGCTAGGAATGGCAGCCGTCTCCTTGTCCAGAATCCAGCCAAGCTGGTGTGTCCTTTGCCTCAACTTGACAAAGTTCTTCATGCCGGGAAACTTGCAACGTTGAGTGTTTGGCTGAAGGCTTTATTCCGTCATATCTATTGATGAGCGTGAAGGAAGACGATTAAAGTTGGGCACATTATTTTGCTAATGAGAGACATCTGTCTGTTGCCTTTTTTGGTAGACGTACATTTGTTTAATAGGTACTTTCTTTTCAATACCAAGCGAAGGAGTGCCGTGACTTTGAAAAATTCATCAGAATCACGGCAAGTTTTTTTTTTTTTTTTTTTTTTTGTCATCAGACATACATTTAGTGAAGCCGCTGGTGTTTCTGGGAGGAGGAGGACTGGGGGAGGCGGCAGCAGCTGAGGAGAAATTCCGCGCTAAGTCAGGCATGTCCTGGGGGGCAGACAGCCACGCCCAGCACCCAGGACCCGGGGATGCGCTTCTTGTGTGGCAAATGGGACTTCACCGGTGTGGCCAGAAATCTGGAGATGGGGCCATTTTCCCGCTCCGTCCGCATGAGGCCGATAGGATCACAAAGTCTCAGAAGAGGGAGGCTGAGAAGACAGGATGATGGAGACGGAAGCGGTAGAGACGACAGAGGAGGGCCTGGGAGTGCGGCCCACCTGTAAACCTGGAGAAGACCCCCAGGAAACCCCTCTTCTCCCCCAGAGCTTCCGGAAGGAACGTAGGCCTGCTGGCAGCGGATTGTCAGGCTTCTGGTTTCCAGAACTATCGGACGTTAAATCTGTGGTTTCTTCATGAACCCAGCAGTCACCGGCATCTTTGGACAGGAGCCTCAGGACGCAGCTCGCGTCCACGTGAAGCTCCCCGGACGCAGGCGCTGCTGCCGTGCTAAGCCGTCCTCCCGGCTAGCGAGGGAGGCCTGATGAGCAGCCCCACTTAACAAACGAACAAACTGAGGCCCCGGGACTCTCAACCCACCCGCGTCCTCTGTCTGAAGTGGCTGCTCCAAGGCTGAGCGAAGACCTGGATTAAAAATTCAAAGTCTTGGGGAGTCTGGGTGGCGTCCGACTTCGGCTCAGGTCATGATCTCATGGCAGTGGGTTCGGGCCCCACGTCGGGCTCCGTGCTGACAGCTCAAAGCCTGGAGCCTGCTTCCGATTCTGTGCCTTCCTCTCTCTCTGCTCCTCCCCTGCTCGTGCTCTGTCTGTCTGTCTCTCTCTCTCTCTGAAAAATAAAAGTTAAAAGAAATCCAAGTCTAAATAAAATGAGTCGCCCCATCTCTAAGAAGGTTGCCGTTGGTTCAAACAGTGGACACTGGCCCTTCGTAGAATTTCACTAGTTTATCCACACGGTGCGCAGGTGTCGTTTCCATGTTTGTTTTGAGTTCAAGCGTGAGTGGGTTCGGGAAGCAGAGGGGATTTCCTGTCCCGGGGCAGCCTGGGGACGCGGCAAACACCGCCTTCACTGATCACCTCTCACAATAACTCCGCAGATTCGCGGGAAGACACCCTCTGAGCTTTCCAAGGAAAGCGACGCCCTATCAGACAGACCTCTGTTTTGCGCACCGAACGCCCGTGAAGAGTCCTTTCCCCCTCTTGCTCCCCTCACTCTGGAACAAGCGTGAACTCCCTGGACAATTCAGGGCTTCACATCATCTGTGCCCTGGGCCCACCCGCCCGGATCCTCAGCATCACAGACCTGGTCAGCTGGGGACTGGGGACGCTTCCTGTCCACTCGGGGTTTGGGACATTGGCCTCCTGTTGTTTCCCCGGAATTGTAGTATATTCGGTTTCACTCTGTTCAATGCAAACGATTTCTTAAATACGCCTGAACAGCACCAAGCCCGTGCCTGGCTTCGTGTTTGGTGCTAGGGACACAGGGACACTCAGTCCAGGTGAGGCGATGGCCGTGGAGGAAGGCAAGTCCCCTCTGGCTTGCAAAATCCACTCTGCAATTGTCACTGGCTCTTCATGTCACCAGGGGTGAATTTTCCAGAAGTTGTTCTGCATTTCTAGTAATTTATCTTTGGAGGTTTACTTGGGGAAGACTGACCGTCTATGAATCGGCCAGCCTCAATGTGACAAAAAGTCGTAAGTCACGGAAGGCTGTCCATCAGCTGTTCTTGGCCATTGTTGATTGCTTACAATTAATTATAGATCTTGAAACCAAGACACCAATTAGAGAGACAATAAATAACATCAGCCTTCAGGGTTGGATTCTCTATTTATTTCTGTGTCTGTGTGAATTCCCTCCTGATCCAGGGATGGGTCTCTGTGTGAAAATTCTAATTGTCTTTTTAATTATTTTTTTTTAAAATGTTCTGTATTTGAGCTTGTTTTTTTAATTTAATTTTTATTTTTAAAAAATTGTTCTTAAGTTTATTTTGAGAGAGAGAGACAGAGAGAGAGCGGGGAAGGGGCAGAGAGAGAGAGGGAGAGAGAGAGAGAGACAATTCCAAACAGGCTCTGCACTGTCAGCACAGAGCCCAGCACAGGGCTTGACCCCACAAACCGTGAGATCATGACCTGAGCTGAAACCAAGAGTCGGACATTCAACCGACTGAGCCTCCCAGGCGCTCCATCATCCTTGGATCTTGTAAGCCTCTTTTTTCCCTGAACCAGGCAAAATGTTTACTTTTTGAGGACCATCTCTTATTCAAACACAAAGAGATACAATAAGGTGACCAGTGATCTTGGCATGGGTGTAATGTTCATTATCATTGGGGCAAATGGTGGGGAGCCTTCAGACACCATCAGAGAAAAAGCTGTTTTACTTCCAAGTTCAAAGTGTGCGTAGTAAATGAAGAAGAAGAGGAGGAGGAGGAGGAAGAGGAGGAGGAGAAGAAGAATATGAAAAAGAAGAGGCAAGGGGAAGAGGAGGAGGAGGAGGAAGGAGTCCCCACCATTCAACCCCAGAGCTAGAATAGCACCAATTCTGGGGAACAGCTTCCTGAGACAGGGCTCTGCTAGGGACCGGGCAAGAGTCTGGTGCCCGCTTTCTCGCCATCTGTGCTTTGATGGAGGGTGAGCCTGTGTGCAGCGGCTGCTCTCGGAAAGTCAGCGTTTGGCCGCTGAAGAGCCTCACCATCGCTTCTAAAGAGGACATGACTGATCCACGAGAACACGGGAAAGTTTCTAGTTCTTTCCGCAACTGGGATGAAGTCCAGAGCAAGCGCCCTCCTTCTCTGGACCTCATCTGCCCTCGTTGGCAAAATGCGGGCTGGGTAAGACCCTGGTCGCCCGGCGTGTGGTGTGAGGCAGGCAGGAAGGGCGTCCTAGTCACCGACCGAAGCTCTTGCAGAATCAGTGCTGAAAACCACGCAAACCAACCTCCTCTTCTCGGAGTTTCAAGAGGTGTGAAGACAGAGTGATGACCCCGAAAAGCCTGCTCCTTCTTCATGGGTGCACCTGGTTCCTCAAACGTCTGCTGGTCAAGTGAAAAAAGAGGCGTGCCGGTGAAATATGTGCTCACAACATAGCCATCAGCTTCGGTGCAACACCGGACTTCTCATGCCGAATTGTCACACCTTTGGAGTGGCCTTTGTCCCCAAGGCTAACTCGAAAAGGGCGGGCTTGCCAGCAGATGGCGGTCACAAAGGGAGTCGGGTTGTGGGGACCAAAGCCAGAGCACCATTCTATCTGCAGGGATTATTAAAAGGTTTTGAATTCGTGAACAGGGTAGCCTGGGGGAGGCTGCTACTCTTACCAGTAGGAGAGACCTCGAGACACGTTTTCCTAGCCCTTATCCTTTATTTATAAAGGAGTGAAAGATTTGGGGGAAAAAGTTTACATCAATAAAAACTTATGGCAAAACTTGATACATTAGAGTTGTTTTAAAAATTCTTTCTCAGACAACGAGTCTGGGTTAGTCTTTTCCATCGCTTTTTCCATGTTTGGGATCTAAAAGAAATGTGTCTTCTTTATCCCCCCTGGGATTTTAGGGACCACATCCTTTTAAGATGAAATTCTCATTCAGGTACCTCCTGAATAATGCAGTATTCTGGGGTGTTTTTCTCTTCCTTTTTCTCTCTTTTGGTCTTTAAAGGGGCATCCTGCTCACGTCAAACTTGTATTGATTTGAACGGCATCCTCTTTTCTGTCATCAGTTTCTCTCTGTCACTCATCCCCTGAGCACGTGTTTGCGTGAATCTCAGGAATTACTTAGCAGTTTGGGGATACAAAATATTCAGCACCCGGGTTCTGTAACAGTTCTTGCCCGTGCGTTATAATATCTAGAAAAGTAATAACAAAACAGTCCTTACAACATCAAGTTCTGTCAATGACCCAACACGGCCATCATCTCCCAGAAGTCGTGTGTCTAGCTCACGTGCCGCTGCCGACGTTGAATTTATGTTCCTGAACACGAAGTCATAAAAGGTCCCAGTTGCGCTGTTTCATCAAAGAGCCATTTCTTTATTAGTCTCTCACGAGCGATTAAACTTTAGATTGGCATCGATTCATGGGGTAAATGGGATGGGCGGCTCAGTAACTGGGCCCTAATTATATCATCTGGTCCATTAGGTGGCATTATCTGAAGGGGTTTCCTGGATACATCGAAGGCACGCACCAGGGGGGACTCTCCCAGCATGCATTTGGGAAACTACTTAAATAACTTGGATGTCTCTCGATCTTGTCAACTGGGAAATCAGGAAAGAGTGCTTCATGGCGAAACAGCTGTGCTTCCGATTCTGGCGTTAAGAAATCATTGCAGGAGATGAATGTTCAATTAGGACCAGAGACTTCCTTTTGTGGATCTCTCCTGGCAGGACCGCCATGTACAGCAGTTCAGGTTGTGCACTGAGTAAGAGAATCCAGGCCAAGGGGCAACGAAGGGCTTAGATTTAGTCCTCATTCTGCATGATTGAATAAATATTGGTTTCAAATTCCTTCCCCTGCCTCCTATTGAGAAGTGGGGTCCGATTTAAATCTTGATGGACACTAGCTCTCTGACCATTGGTTAAGGGGAAAGTGTCTCTGTTATCAGTTTCTTGGCCTAGGCATGAAGAGACGGGCTAGTCATTGATGAAGATCTTCATCTATGTCTTTCTCGAAACCCTTGCTCTTGCTGTTGAGGCCGCTCCCAGGGCTGCTGAGGCCCAGCACAGCCTGCTTGATCGAGGGCCCAAGTCAGCACACATTTTCTCTAGAGAGACACAAAGTATATATTTTAGGCTTTGAGAGTCACATATAGTTTGGTTGCTTCTGGTCCTCTCTGCCCCCCCCCTTCTTCCTCCTCTCCTGTGATCAGAGATGTTTCCTGCTGGGCTTCCCACCTCCTTCTCCGGTTTCCATCTCCCCCTCCCCCTCCTCCTTCATCCTCTTAAAAATGTAAACAGATAGGTAGACACATAAGTAAATAAGTGTGTGTGTGCAGCTCCATTCACACAAATAGAGCCTTTCAAATGCACAGAGGTGTCCGAGAGCTATTTACTGCCAGAATAATAACAAAAGGTGCTATTTTTAAATTTTACTTTTTAGAAAGAGCGAGAGAGGAGAGAGTAGGGGAGGGCAGAGAGAGAGAGGGAGACCCAGAATCTGAAGCAGTTTCCAGATTCCGAGCTGTCAGCACAGAGCCCCACATAGGGCTCGAACTCACGGACTGTGAGACCATGACCTGAGCTGAAGTCCACTGCTTCACCGACTGAACCTCCCAGGATCCCCCCAAAACTGCCATTTTAACCATTGGCCACCTTAGGATACAATTGTTTCATGTCTCTGGAAACAGCCACTAGCCTGTGGGGTTTGCAGGTGGGAAAGCTCGGGCAGAGAGGGAGGAAGTGAGTCCCGTCACTGTGACGGAGCGAGGTCCGATACTCCCCTCACTCAGATCCGCAGCCCGTGAAACCCGGCGTCCACATCAGAAGTCCAGGTGCGCGGTCTGCTTCCCTCCACCAGACGCAGAGTCACCGAAGCCAGTCGGATCTGGTGGTTTCGAGACTGTATTCGATCCCATTTCAGAAAACATTATCATCAACTGGATGGCAACGCTTTCACAGCCTTTCAGCCTCCTGTGATAATTCTCAGCTCGTGAGGGGTAGGAAGTAGTTGGAGAACGTTAGTGAGAGCAATTGAACTAATAGTCTCAATTGCAAGGAAGGTCAATTATGAAGACCGAGAGATTGTCGGAGAGAAACGCTCCGGTGCTCACACATCCCTGGCTAATGCGACCGATGATCGGCTCCTTATGGCTTAACTGAGAGGAAAGTAAATTACCCATAAAAGCAAAGGAAAGATTTTCTCTAACAAGGAATGTATTAAATATGCAAATATTTGAGTACATAATAGAGCAGACAATAAAATGGGTTTGGAACATTTCCTTGATGGAGGCATGTGTGGCCCTTATAGGAGTTTTGGCTGGCCTTTGGATTTAAAGGTTTTGTTTCATCAAGTTCAGCAACTTCTGTGTTTTAGAGATTCACACCACGTACCACCGACATCTTCGTAAATGGATGTTTCAGGTGGTACTTAAATTTTGATGGCCGGAATTTGCTAGAATTATCTTTTTTAATTACTTTATTTATTTCGAGAAAGAGAGAGGTGAGGTGCAGAGAGAGGGATGGAGAGAGAGAATTCCAATGCGGGGCTCGAACTCACAAACTGTGAGATCATGACCTGAGCCTAAATCAAGAGTCAGATGTTCAATTGACCGAGTCCCCCAGGCGCCCTTGGAATTATCTTTTTAAAGAAAATGTGTTGGGACCTTCCTTCCTC
Source organism: Helogale parvula (assembly GCA_004023845.1). Classification (NCBI taxonomy): domain Eukaryota; kingdom Metazoa; phylum Chordata; class Mammalia; order Carnivora; family Herpestidae; genus Helogale; species Helogale parvula. The sequence continues at coordinate 13,653 of PJEM01014853.1, read as the reverse complement.
CTTCTCAAGCCCTTCTTTCCTTCCTGTTTTCCTTCCTTCCAGGAGATATATTTATTTAAGTGATCTCTACACCCAACGTGTGGCTGGAACTCACGACCCCAATATCAAGAGTCTCGCGCTCCACCGACTGAGCCCGCCAGGCACCCCAAAGTTGGCTTTTGTCCCCTCTTCCTTACTGGTTTGGAAACTTCACTTTCCTTCTATCATTTTAGTTGTTGAAACTCCCCTTGTTAGATCTAATTGTTCATCGAGTTCCTAAATGTGGTTGACGTTGACTGGTGATCGTCTAACTGCCAAGCGCTGCGACATTTCTGGGGGACGTAGGGGGCAGGGAGCACCCAGGAGTCTGTCCGCCGGGTGCCAGGGCCCCAGAGGACAGCCCATCCGCAGAAGCCTCCTGGGCTGCCTTCCGCCACATTCATCGCCCTTTGTTTTGTGATTAAACCCCACTGGGCCCCGCTCCACACCGGCCACAGGACGTACCGCCGCCCAGAGTGGGACCCATCCCCCACATCCACCGGCCCCTGCCTCGCCGGGACCAGCCCCATGTTTCTGACCCAGAGGCTCTGGGCTAGGGCCTGGCGAGCTGTCTTTCTGGAACATTCTCCAGAGATTCCCGTTGCTCCAAGGACCACGCTCAGAAGCACTGCATCAGAGAAGGGCTCCCACATCACTGCTCGACATCATGAGCTTTCAAAATGCTTTCGAGAAAGCCTGTGTGGAGACACTTCCTTTATGCCGACACTGCACTTTAGGACTCCCATCAACCATGGAAAACCCAAACCAGAGGGCCTCTCCAGATGTCCCTCATGGCCTCTTACCTGGGAGCAAAGCACCTGATAATTTTTTCAGTGTTTTTTTTACTTTGAGAGAGATTGAGAGCTGGTGAGACAGAGAGCATCCCAAGCAGGCTCCATGCTGTCAGCCCAGAGTCCAATGCAGGACTCGAACCCGTGAACCATGAGACCATGACCTGAGCCGAAGTCAAGTCAGATGCTTAACAGACTGAGCCCCGCAGGCGCCCCTGGGAATTGAGCACCTTAGATCACCCCCCCTGCAGAGCCAGCTGGGGCTGCGGATTCGGAGGAGGGCACAGGGCTGAGGGTTAAAGGGCGGTGGACCGGGCATGTCCTGTGCCTGCCGGCGAGAGGCCAGACGCCCCCACCCCCTCCCCCTGCGCTCCCCTTTCTCCCCCACCCTTTATTTGTCCTTGCTCCACGACACCTTAAATACAAACGCTGTCATCCTCACGAACATGGATCTCCTGAATTTCTTAAAGAAAAAATTATCTGCGTTAATGTAACTTCCATAGGTAACATTATAATTTAGTGCAAAATTCAAAGTGTTGATATCAATCAATTTGCTTCAGAGTCATTCTCAGGGCCCCGGAATTTATTGTCAGCCTCTTGGTGAGTCCTGAGTGCTGAGTTCCTGTACTGTCCACTCAGGAACGCAAAGACGGGAAACGTCAGCCCCGTCTACTCGTGATGGTGAAGTCACATCCCTCCACCCCCAGTTGGGCACAGCTTGAAAGAAAGCCAAGGTTTATGTTTAAAAAAATAAAAAAAAACACAATTTTTAAAGCAAGGAAGAGGGTAATGATCTGTGAGTTTTTCCGGGGAGGCTTGGGAGGGAATGTTCCTCTCTGCTCATCGATTTGCAGATTGAGGTCTGGGGCTGGAGGCCCGTTGATAACGTCCTGGCCTGCGGTCCGGCGGGGGCAGGAGCAGGTCAGAGTCGCGCCAGGCGTGTGTAACCCCTTCTGAATTTACAGGGATCGGATGGGCTTCTGGGCCCCCCTGGTGATAATTAGTCCTGGGCCTCCACATGCCACGTCTTGTGATGACTGATGGCCCAGACTGGAAAATGGGTGAGATCTGCATTTTTTATACAGAACCAACTCCGCAGGGAGATAAAAGGCAGCACTGCGCGTGTGGTTTGGCAAACAGAAACCTCTTTGCGCCTTGACATTTCAAAGGATGACTATGTGCGACAGTTCCCTTCACCTTTTTTCTGCCTTTACTGTGTTTATTCCCATCTCTCACTGCAGTCCTATTAGCTCTCAGCTTGTAGAAGATGACACTCGACCGGCACCGGGGAGGACTCGTGTAACGTGAAGGGTTAATGCGAAATGCATCCTGAGTAAGTGATACAAGATATCAAGGCAGTACTTTAGGAAAAATTTCTTCGTTGCATTTTTAAAACATACTCTTAGGGGCGCCTGGGGGGCTCAGTCGGTTGAGCGTCCGGCTTCGGCTCAGGGCATGATCTCACGGTCCGTGGGTTCGAGCCCCGCGTCGGGCTCTGTGTTGACAGGTCAGAGCCTGGAGCTGCTTCCGATTCTGTGTCTCTCTCTCTCTCTGCCCCTCCCCTGCTCACACTGTTTCTCAAAAAATAAGTAAATGTTAAAAAATTTTTAAAAATAAGATACACTCTTTGCTTGCTGGTGTGTGTTATAAAAAGATTAAGAGGGAGATATTTTAAAACATACTCTTGGCTTGTTGGTGCCTTTTATAAAAAGATGAAGAGACATAGACAAAGAAAGTGAACCAAAGCAGGGAAAAATTATCATCAGATCGAGATAATTCATCTTTGTGAAGTACGTGGTAGACATCTTTAATTTTATATCCATTGTTCGATTTTCCCAAAGTCACACATTGTTTCACTCCGTCAACTTCACCGTTTTCCTGATGCCGTGACCTTATTTTTTCTAAGAATCACCTGTTTGTATTGTGCTAGAGGGACAAAGCTCCACCTTAAGTTTACAGTGATTGCTCGCTGGGGGTCAGCAAAATCCCAGAGGAGCACGACGACCTAATGACGTCACCCAGGAAGAAGGTCAGGTCCCCAGTCTGGGCGACGGGGTGGGGCGAGTGAGTCTCGGCCCGGAGGGACCCCCAAAACGACAATGTCTGGGATGTCACAATCCTCGTGTTTGTGATGTCACACATCCCGTGTTTGTGATGTCACACATCCCCATGTTTGTGATGTCACGATCCCCGTGTTTGTGATGTCACACATCCTGTGTTTGTCATGTCACGATCCCCGTGTTTGTGATGTCACGATCCCCGTGTTTGTGATGTCACACATCCTGTGTTTGTCATGTCACGATCCCCGTGTTTGTGATGTCACGATCCCCGTGTTTGTGATGTCACACATCCTGTGTTTGTGATATCAAAATCTCTGTGTTTGTGATGTCACGATCCCCATGTTTGTGATGTCACACATCCCCGTGTTTGTGATGTCACATATCCCCGTGTTTGTGACGTCACCATCCCGTGTTTGTGATGTCACACATCCCGTGTTTGTGACGTCACACATCTCATGTTTGTAAAGTCACACATCCCGTGTTTGTGATGTCACACATCCCCGTGTTTGTGATGTCACAATCTCCGTGTTTGTGATGTCACCATCCCATGTTTGTGACGTCACCATCCCGTGTTTGTGACGTCACCATCCCGTGTTTGTGACGTCACCATCCCGTGTTTGTGATGTCACACATCCCGTGTTTGTGATGTTATAATCCCCTCCTCCTTGTTGGCGGCGTCACCACAGGGACACCTGTTTGTTTGCTCGGGATTCTTATCCACCTCATCCGGGGAGTTCCCCTGCCCTCTTCTTCCAGGGGGGCCTTCTGGACGGCTTTGTGGTGCCCACACTGGGGAAATCTCCAGTCGGGAAGGCCACTCGGGGTTGGCTGCGCGGCCACGGTGCTGAGAAATCACCTGCGCACGCGCTGCCCTCACTTCCCGCGTGCCGGGTTCTACGGCGTCTTCCGGGTTTCCTCTCCTTCCTGACACTCGGGCCAGCGTCCGGCTTCCTTTCCATCTCCAAAGACAGGGGCCACCTCTTATTTCTCTGGTCGGGGACAGACTCAGGCGTGGGGCTGCGGTAGGCTCAGAGTCAAGCGCTAGCTTCCCTTGGTGTCGTTTCTTGGAGAAACAGAGGACTCACATTATGGGGAGGACTTTGAAAGGCTGTTTTGCCTGATTGTTTCCATTTGCTGGAGAAGGAGTCTGTCATAGGAATAATCGTGTTACGGAAGATAGAGCCAGGTGATCCCCAGTCAGATCGCAGAGATAAAACACGTTAGGATCGCAGTTCGCATCCGGAAGGAAGGCTCTTGTTCAAATATTTTTGCCTAATGAAATTCTAATGATTTATGTTCCTCAATTTAATTTGGCAACCTCAGAAATCTCCCTAAATTACCCAACGACCCCATGCCCACCCCAACACTCTGCCTCTGGAGACGTATAAGGAACGGCTTAATATCTTTTCCTTGAAGGGGGGTTCTCGCTAGTAATGAATGCCTCTAACTGCTTAGCCCCCCCTCCCCCAAGCAGGCTGCTTCATTTTTACGTCCTGTAAGATCGTCCCTGGAAACATTTGAAGATATAAAATCCTTCATAGGCACCTCAGGTTATTAATATTACCTCCTTATAAATTCTAGTTTCCCAAACTGGCATTTATTAAATACCTTAAATATGATTTTACTCTGCAATTCAGATTACCCATAAGCTTCATGTTTGATTTATTTTTCTTGGAATTAAAGGTGGCGGATGACAGTTATGAGATGCTGTTATTTAAATACCTTCTCTCTGAAGCTCACTTGCTGACAATTGGCAGCTCCAAGAACTGAGGGAAACGTAAAGTTGAAAGGAATTGTTGGTGCAGAGGGGGGCACACGCGGCACAGAATGAGAAGCAGGACCCGGGGAAGACGGGAGTGTCTGGAAATGCTGGCAGAGGCGGGGGCTGCAGACGTGCCCGGGAATGAGGAGAAATCCGGCCCGATGTAGGGGAGGGGCAAAGAGAGAAACAAAGTCACTCGATGTGGCTTATATTTTCTTTACTGAGTGACTTCTGCTGGTGGGGTTTGTCCACTGCATTTTCTGTCTGGTTCAAGGCCATGGGGCCCTGGTCCCGTATGGGGAGCGGTGTCCGTTCTAGGCTCAGTCAGCACCGCTGTTCTGCAGGGGTGAGGAGGAGCGAGGCTCCGTCCCTGGCGTTCAGATCTGTGCCCGCCTGACCGCGGGCAAGGTGTGGTGCTCAGGTTGTGAGCCCCGGCGGGGTTGGCAATGCCAGCCCCCAGACGCCGACAGGAAAACTGGGGGAAACAGCAGGTGGCTGGTGAAAGTAGAAACAGTTAATAACAGTAATAGCTAATAGTAAAGGTGGCCGAGACTCGTCAAGGGTTCAATGAACACAAGATGTGTCTTTTCCCAAAGCTCACTGGTGTCTCCACAGCTCCTGGGAGACGGTCAGGAACTATTTATAATTTTTATACATTTTTAATAAATTTATAAAATTTATTTTTTAAATTAAATAAAATGATTTAAGCACTATTTTTTATAAACGTGCAAAATGGGTAAATATTTATTAAGTAAGTAAATATATGTATATGTATGTGCATACATAAATAGATCATCAGGCTTTTTTAGTTTTATGAAATACAGACATGTCCACTGTGCGTGCGTGTGTGTGCGTGTGTGTGTAAAGCAGTAGGACCCCTATTTTTTCAAACCTAAAGATTTGTAGTTAGCCTTGCAGTTTCCTTTCCAGGATACAAAATTATTCCTTCTTCTTCACTGACCTAAATATCTGAAAATGTAAGACATTCACATTAAGCAATTATGTTTCTGATTTGTAATATTTTGAGTATTTATTATAATTATTTTGTAAAATTTAAAGTATGCAGCCATAGTAAGTAATCTTTGGGGACAGACATTCTTTTTTATTTTTTAAAAACGTGTTTATCTATTTTTGAGAGCACGGGAGGGGCGCAGGCCGCCGTAGCCCGACTCGTCCTCACTCTCCAGCCCCGCCCCCGCCCCGCCCCCGTCCACCTGCTGCCCCTCGGATTCAGCTCACGTCCTTCCGCACGGAAGTGGCCCATCCCTTCCGTCCCCCCGGGACGCACCGCCCTCCCTGGACCCTGTGCGGCCGGACGGCCCCTCCCCGAGCTCCCCGCGTTCATCCGCCCTGATCCATCCTAAGTTCATCCGTCAGCAAACTGACTTTCCTCCATGCGGCAGACACATTTGAAGACGCTGCCTGTCATTTGCTCACGTACAATAGTCAGATTGTTTACAAACAAGGAGAATGCAGTGTGAAGAATAAGAAAGGTCGAGCCTTTGAAAAACAAATTGAATCCATTGGAAAAGGACAAATAGCTAAAAATGTATCGTGTCGAATTAGGTATAGTAGGTGACGTCATTTCAAAAAAAATCATAACCATGCTGAAGGAGTCTTTGCTCAAATCGTGTCATGAAGTCCTCTGACTTCTTGCCGCACTGAGGAAATGGAAACGGGAATTGTATCCGGTGGTGGTGTCGACCCTCAGACAACGTGGAGCTCTGAAGTGCCGACACCCGAGCTCCCTCCTGGCACCCTCAAAATCCACATGTAACTCCTGACTCCCCCGAAACATAACTACAAAAAACCTGCTGTTGACTGGAAGCCTGACCGATAACACAGAGTCAGTCAACACGCATTTCCTATGTTCTGTGTATTACGCACTGTATGTTTACAATCAAGGAAGCTAGAGAAAAGAAATGTCATTACAGAAAATCAGGAGGAAGAGAAAATACATTGATAACACTGAGCTGTATTTACTAAAATAAAACCGCATATAAGTGAACCCACGCACTTCAAACCTGGGTTATTCAAGGGTCAACTTACTCCGTTCTGCCTTTGTCACAAAAGCACCCAGTAACAGTATGTAAGCAAACGGGCCTTGCTCTGTTCAAATAAAACTTTATTGACAAAAACGGGCTGTGGGCAGAATTCGGCCCCCGGGCCGTAGCGTGCCATCCCGTGTGCAGCACCTCCACAGCCGAGGCAGATCCTACTTCAATTTCCCGCTGCGTCCACAGACTCCGGGAGGCCCCGGGTGTCCACGAGCATTCTGGACACCCACAGACCCCACCATTTCCACAAATGAGTCCGCGAGCCCCTGACCAGGAGGAATGGCTGCACGGACAGAAGTCTGTCCTGAGAGGGTGTGTGGGGGAGGGACCGGGCTATGCCGCGTCGGTGACGGTTTCCTGCACCAACACCTCACGGCGACGAAAGCCTCCCCGTCAGCGTGGGTGCCTGGGACGGACCAGAACCAGGCTGTAGATGAGGTGAGACCCGTCGAAGGGGGTTTCCAGTGTGACACCGTGGAGCCACCGCGCCGGGTCAGGGACAGGACACCGGTCTACGGAGGCCCCGCAGGCCCAGGGCGGAGAGCATCGGATTGTCCTTTAGAAAATGACGTCACAGAAATGCTCTGGATGATTGAACAAAACCCATGTTCGAACAGCCCGGCTCTTGTACATCTTTATTTTGCAGAATTGCCTTTGGATAAAAAAGGAAAGAAAAATATGCATGCGTGCGAACATTTATTTTTTTCGTGATTCAAAAGTAGATCCCAGTGAATGATTTGCTTTAAACCAGAGGAATGCCATGCCTGATAGTTTGTGGATATTTGATTAGGTAATTGTTACTGTTGCTTCGATCCAACTGATTCTTCTTGAAAAAGGCAATACTGTATAAAGTGTGTGGTTATTTTCTTTATTCAATAAAAGCAAATCACAAAAGCTCTCTAAACCCTGTGTCCGTAAGCAAAGCTGTGGTCGGACACCTGCATGCCCCGAGGTCAGTCCCGGACTCAGAAACCCCCAGCAGGGATGCAGCCCCTGACACAGAAGTCCTATTGCTTTGTCACGATGTCACCGACTCAGGGCTTACGCTGTCACACGCTCTCTCGCTCGCTTCCCCCGGCAGCCCAGCGAAGAAGGGAGCCCGTCAAGCTCCCATTCTTCAAATGAGGAGAAACGAGTTACTTATTTTTTTTGTTTGTTTTTAGATTTATTTTTGAGAGACAGAGAGAGCGAGAGCAGGGGAGGGTGAGAGAGAGAGAGAGAGAATCTGAAGCAGGCTCCAGGCTCTGAGCTGTCAGCACAGAGCCCCACGCGGGGCTCAAACCCATGAACCGTGAGATCATGACCTGAGCCAAAGCCGGACGCTCAACCGACTGAGCCTCCAGGTGCCCCAAAACAAGTTACTTAAAAATTACATTTCATACCTAGTAAGCCGTGGAGCTGGGAGAGAAGTCCCGGCCTCTCCGACTCCCAGCTGTGCTCTTTACAGGGTCTCCGAAGTCTGCCCGGCTGCCTCTTCAGGGGCTGGGCGCACAGTGAGTGCCATGTGGAGTCAGCACCAGTGCAGGGTCCGTGTGGCCCTCTGCCAGTGCCCAGCAGCCACCGCCACGGGCCACGCCCAGCGCCCGCTGGATCAGTGGTCATTAAGCAACCTTAACTGGACAAAGTGTGTAGGATGCGGCCAAGTGTCTTACCAACGACCTAACCATCCTGAGATGTTCGGGGTCTGTGGGGCGCTGGGAGGGCCTTCGGATCTGGGAAGCACGGATTCGGCAAATGTAAACGCTGGAAGTGTTCAAAACGGTGAGACCATTCTCGGAAGTTTCAATAGCCCGTGCCGGCATGGTCAGGTGAGGAGGTGCATAGACACACACATGCATGTATACATACGGTACAAAATATATGCACATGTGTATGCACACCTGTGTGTGTGCACACATGTACAACCCACGTGTATACATCAGCATGTGTCTATGCAAATGCGGATTATTTATAAGATATGGAAATTTACACACTACGTATTAATAAATAGAGGATTTATTTGGCAGGTATTTATGAATGTATACTTTATATATTTTTAATATATAACTAATAAATACACGATGTGTAAATTAACACATATTTGTATGCACATACATATATATACACGATCCAGATTTTATATGCTTCTGGACACACAGCCGCGTACAGACTATGTATGTAAAGCCAAAAATAAAGTTTACGCTTTTGATGGGACTTATTCCCACAGAATGTGCGACGGTGTAATGGGAACCGTGTGTCCCAAGGGCCAGGGGGTTGACGAGGCAGGACGATCTCCACGGCACGGAGTCAGCCTGGTCCTGTTGATGCTCGAAGGTTCCGACCTTGCCTTGAATTGGTAAGCCCGGAACAAACAGGAGCCTGGGAGAGGGGACAGAGAGTCCGCAGAGCGGAGTACGGGCGGAGGAGAGGGCTAAGGAAAGGGCGCCCCCGTCCGCACTGGGGAGGGAGCGGCACAGAGAGGGTCCAGGGAAGCCCAGCAGGAGGGCTGGGCCTCCTCGCCCCCCGGGAAGGTCACCTCCTGTGGCTGCCACTCAGAACCACGTGGGGGGCACCTGCCCATGGACGTAGCTCACAAGCCCCAAGCCCTTGATGAAGACCCCTGACCCCTATTTTGTGCCGTCTGTCATCCTGGAACCAATACACCTCGTGAGCCCCACTGGGACCACAGGGAGGCCTGTCTGTGTCGCGGTAACAAAGGCCATTTCCAAATAAATGCCCGGGCCCAGAAGTCCGAGGGCGACAGCAGGCACGTTGCCGGGATCCAGGGAGAGAGATGCTCAAGACACTCGGGATTAAGGACTTCGTGTTTTTATGTGCTTAAAAAAGGATATTATTTCCAAGGGCTGAGTATTCCAATGCTTTCCGAATATGAAGAGCTTTTTAGAAGTTTAGTGTTTGAATCAAATATTGCCAAAATAAAACATTTTCTGTCTCTCAATTACTGAAAAGCGGTGTTTCTCCAAACGACACATCCTAGCAGTCCGCGTTCTGTTTTCTAAAGAATATTGGCTTTGGTTTCAAATGTTTTCCAAAGGAAATGCTGCGCCCGTTCTCTGAGGATTAAAGGCATATTTTTCTCGGAGCTCAAGTTAGCAGCCAAGTCCTGGAGGCTCGGGCAGGACGTCGACGGCGGGCAGCGCCCCCTGGTGGACGGCCGGGCCAGCCGCCGCGCGCGTCCGCGATGGCGGGCGTCGGTCCTGCAGGTGGCTGGGGCGGGGGGGGGGGGGGGGGGGGGGGGGGGGGGGGGGGGGGGGGGGGGGGGGGGGGGGGGGGGGGGGGGGGGCGGGGGGGGGCACCGCCCCCACCGCCCGCGACGCGCCAGGAAGCCCCAAATAACCACACACCAGAGTGGATACAACACAAAGCCCCCGCCCAGGTGGTGTTATTGTGTGAGGCTCAGGCCTCCCAGATGGAACAAATGTATTTTTCCCCGAATTCAGCAATGTAAACTCTGCACGAAACTCATTGCTCTAAACTCTGCTCATCTCCCTATAGTTTTAATTCTTGGATCCCAAGTAAAGTGTTCCTGGAGGGCCGTCAATGAAGTCAGGATGATCAAAACCAGTAATGAGAGGCAAATTCACTTTTGTGTTTGGCAAACTCGCCGTCTGACAGCATGAGACGCGGCACATCTGAAATCGATAACTGGAAATGACGGATGATTTGCAAGAAAGCTGCGCAGACCTCGGTACAGGCTGCTCCCAACCGCAGACGAAGGCACGAGCAGCCTAATGCCGACCGACGACATACGAAGTCTGCGCGGTGTGTCACCGCCGCTGGGGGTGGGACGTATGAGACTAAGTCACCTGAGACGGGATGACATGGTTGATATGACGCAGGGGACCCATTTGGTGGGGGTGCCTGTAAGTCCGCCTGCGAATCCTCGCCTCCGTGGACACTTTGAGCTGCGGGGGCGGGGTGTTGAAACCCCGATGCAGCAGCAGCCCGCGCCGCCCACGAACACCCACCAGGAACCTCACACCAAGCCCTGAAAAGTGGTTATCTGCACCTGCTGTGAGCAGAGAAAGGGCTGGGGGTTTGGGAAGGGCGTGTGGGCGTCTGCAGTCCCCAGGACTGGGGTGTCCGTTGGGGTCTCCTGAGGGTCCCGGAGTGTGATCAGTAAACGTCTTCCCTCTCAGAGAGAGGCTGTAGTAAAATAATAATAAAATGTCAGGGAAGAGGATGCCCAGCCACTAACTCACGCAGTGGCCGGCTGTGTGACAAAGGGCCTCCTGGTGGCAGACGCAGCGGCCAGTTAAAGACCCTCCTGCTAGGTGCCAGGGTTCCAGAGACCTCTGGGAGCCTGGCCACGGCAGGCGTGTGACGCAGAGGTCGGGACACGCTGCAGAGCCCGAGCCCTGAGCGTGGGGTGGGGACATCTGGGGGTGCGGGTCTCCCCTAATCAACCTCCCGCCTGTGTCGCCGGACCTCCGTTTCTGCTCTCAGGGCCGGCCATCTTTTTCCCTAAACTCGCTCACAGCTGAGCACGCTGCGCACATCCCACGTGTGACGTGACGCTCACTGGCTTTGGTGGACGGCACGCGTCCGCATGAGCAGGCTCCCGGCGGGACCCAGAAGCTGGGTGTCACCCCAGGAACTGGGGAGGAGGTAGGGTGTTGGGGGAGCTGTGGGCAGGGAGGCCTGGCGCAGGCAAGCGGCTGTCCAGGCCGGGCACACCCCTGCCCCCCGGCCACCTGTGGGACTAGAGGTCTGCGGGGACAGATGTGGCTCCGAGGAGCCTTTGGGTGGCCGGGACAGGGGGATGGGTCAGTGCACGGCATCGAAGGAAGGAGGGATGGGTTCCATCAAGGAGGCTGGAGCCCGGACGGATCCCCAGAGTCCAGATCACGAGCCGGGGACTGGGCTCTGCCTCAAGCAGGATCTAAGTCAGGTCATTGGAGGGGACCCCCCTCACCAGCCAGATTGGGGTACTGGGCTGCCGACAAGCAGGGCTGGGAAGCCGCCCAGGGGAGGGACAGGCAGGGGGAGGGAAGGCCATGGTCGGGAGGGGATTCCGAGGGGCTCAGTGGATTTTATTAGATTCTCTAGGTAATTTGCATGCTCCTGGTGGCTACTCTACCAGATGTAAGAAATTTGTACCATTTCTAGGTTATTGAGGATACATTTGCTTGCTTTTGATTTTATTTGTTTCGGGAGGAATGTTTTCAATTTAAACAGGGGCGTGATGGCAATCCATGTTCGCGAGTGTGGGGCTCTCGCCTTTAGTGTGCTTTACATCAATCGCTCCCACTTGGGTCGTTTCCCCCCGAGAGAGTCCCCTTCCGTCACAGGGAATAAAGTTTAATCCACACCGGGACCCGATGTCCTGACAGGATTTAACCCTCGTTACCTGGTTTATAGATAACAGGGATTACACTCTGACATCCTTCTGAGATCATTGATTTTCCACGCCTTGTTGAGCACGGTGTGTGATCGGTGTTGGCACAGGAAACGCTTCCGTCTCTCCTTCTCTGAAACATCCCCTCTGCCTTTGGCACCCAAAATTCCTAAGAGGAACCCCCTCCCCTGGGGACACGGTTTTCCCTGAAGGCTCTGGGTGGCTGGCTGGTTGGTCTCCGGCTCGCTTGGACTCGGCGGCTGGCAGGTAAGGGGATGCCCTGTGGGTCGCTCCGTGTTCTTTCCGGAACCTCGCCTTCAGCTCTCCTAAAAATGCCCCAACTTTGAAACTCCAGTTATACCACGCTGTCCCCGCCCATGTTTCAGTTCCCTGAGGACCCCCGGATCATTCCTTCCACATTTCTTGAAATTTTAGCTCTTGGCCCCTTTCATGATCCTGATTCCCTTCCCCATCTTGATATAAAGGATTCCTCTCTCAAGGAGACTTGGCCCTGCAGTTCGTGTGTGGAGTGACGTGGGAACCTAGTGCAGAAATGCTGATGTACAGGAAGCCAACCTATTTATTAAATTACTATTATTTTCCGACTGAGTGCCATGACCAACGCTATCAAATATCAGATGCCCCTCTGTGTCCGGGCAGTCATTTACCACGTTTGGTCAGTTTGGCTACCTCGTTCCCACACTATGATCCTAATGACCACAAAGAAATAATGCATCTTGATAAGGGGCAAAAATCCATTCTTTTTTGAAAAGAATATTTTTTTTTGAGAGAGGGACAGAGAGTGAGAAGGGAAGGAACAGTGAGAGAGGGAGATACGGCATCCGAAGCCGGCTCCAGGCTCTGAGCCGCCAGCACAGAGCCCTACGGCAAGGTTGAACCCACAAACCGTGAGATTGTGACCTGAGTTAAAGTTGGACACTCAACGGACTGAGCCACCCAGGCGCCCTGTTTTGATTTTAATAATGGCCTCTGTTGTCCAGGGCTTGTAGAGCCGGCCCCCGGGGTCAGTCTTTGTTCCAAGATTGCTTGGAGCCACTGTCCGCTGAGTGCTAGGACCTACGATAAACCCAGGACGGCTTCCTCGGCCGCGTGCTGCCAGGCGGTCCATGAGCACCCGGGAGAACCCCGGCCGCGGGAGTCGCCAACCCTGTGGAACCAAGGGCAGCAAGAAGACGGGCCACGTCTGCACCTGTGGAGGAAAGTGAGGGTGTTGGAGCACGCAGCCCGTTGCGGGGGACGTGGTGGATCTCAGCACGCGCCGCTGACCGCACTGTGGTGCCTGCCACTCAGGCGGTCTTAGCGGGGCCGCAGGGGGCCATCGACGAGGATCACCGCCGCTAATGTAAGGAAAGACCTCGCACGAGTAATGCCTATCGAACAGTAGTTTTAGTCACTAATGCGGGTGACTTTCCTTCACTAGTTTCCTTCCATTGTCTCTTACCCTCTGCCTGTCTCTCTGTGCATACCCGTGTCGTATAAATACGCTGCAATTTAGGGAAGAAAAGTATCAGAAATGAATCGATACTATCGGAACAACAAAAACAAAAGCGTAGAAACGTTTTTTTTGTTTTTTTTTTAATAGTTTATTGTCAAATTAGTTTCCATA
>PJEM01014852.1:0-32907 GCA_004023845.1 Helogale parvula | reverse complement strand
TTTTTTTTCTTGGTTAGGTTCTGCGTTGTGATTTATGTGGCTGTTTAGCGTGTCCGTGTCAGTTTAGCGCGTGCGCATGCGGCGGTGAGCACCACAGTCGGGATATCGAGCCCCGCTCCCCCTTCCGGGCTGCGCTCGCCGGCGGCCTGCCCGTCCCCGTGGCTCTGCCTTTCTCCGAATGTCGGGTTTCCAGAACAGCCAGTGCCCAGCGTTGCCATTCTGGCCTCTTTCACGCGACTCATGTTACCATCTCTCTCCAAGGAGCCTTTTTAGACTTTTTGTCTAATACTCCTCGTGACATTTTCATACCACAGGTACACCGTGTGCGCTGTGTATGGGTAGCAGGTGTGTGCTTGCATCCACACAGGTACATGGTGTCCCAGGGGTAGAGGGAGGCCCGGCTCTCGACCTCGGAGTCCCCAGGAGCCCTGGCTGCCGAGCTGCGCGGGACTGCTGGTGGAGGTGGGAGGCACTGTGCAGGAGGCGGCCATGGGGTTCGGGTTAGAAGAGGCCCGGCCTGGGGAGTAGACTGACTCGGCGTCCGGGCCTGCTGCTGGGCCGAATGCAGCCTTGGGAGTCCCGCCTGTTAGTGGCTCGGCCCTGGGGCCCACCTCAGCAGCGCGCTGTGACCACTCTGTGGACAACAGGTGCCCCAACTCTGGCTCAGGGCTGCTGCCACCCCCACCTGGGGGCTCAGGCGGCAGATGGGGGAGCCCTAATAAGCGTGCAGGGGATGGGCAGGGCAGCCCTTCCGCAGACTGTCATTCAGAGCAGCTGCTGGGCACCCCCGTGGACCAGACACCAGTGAGTACCTGCACACAATTCCTGTCCTCTTCTCTGGCTCCTTCAAGACCCGGATGAGGACAGAGCCTACAGAGCCCGGGTGGATGGCTCTCATCACCATGGAGCGTCTCTGCCCTCCTGCCAACGTTCCACAGTTCTTTTGGGCATGGGGGGACCTGGTGTGGAGCCCCTCCCAGAGGATGCTCTCCTCTCATGGAAAGCACGAGGACATGGGTCTTTGGTGCTGGGATGAGACAGTGACAGGCATCTGGAATGAACAAACTCTCCCAGAGCCCGGCTGTCTGGCTTGGGCTGCGTCCCTCTGAGGGCGCTCTGATGATGGTAAGGGTGGTGGTGGCGGTGGCATCTCCTGGCAGAGTGCAGGACATGGCGAAGGAGAAGGAAAGGGAGACGGAGGTGCTGAGGTCACACAGCTCCCTGAAGAGAGCTCGAGAATGGTGCGGCAGAAGAGGCAGGGAGAGGAAGGCGTGATGCTGGAGCCTGCGGCCCAAGGAAGGGTAAAGATGTGGGGCAGGAGACCTGCACAGAACGCTGCCCACATGCAGGGCCCGAGTCTGGGTGAGAAAGGGAGTTCTGTCTCCAGGGAGCCGTTGGCACAACACGCTGCAGGAGCCCGCGGCACCTGGCAGGACTTGACCCAGACTGGGCTGGGAAGGGGTCCTTCCGGAGACCCCAGAGTGTTCCCAGTGAGGGACAGGGCACGTGACTCTTGATCTCGGGGTTGTGAGTTTGAGCCCCTTGTTGGGTGTAGAGATTACTGTAAAAAGTTTGGGGGCACCTGGGTGGCTCAGTTGGTTAAGTGTCCGAATCTTGACCTCAGGGTTCTGAGTTCAAGCCCTGTGTTGGGCTCTGCAGGGGCGCGAAGCCTACTTATAAAGGAAAGTTTGAAAAAAAATTTTTTTAATCTTGTTTTTACCCAACCCACGGGATTTAGCTTTGTCGAACCCCTTTTCTGGGCCTGTCACGGGTCAGTCAGGCAAGGTTATTCTGTGACAACAAACTTCAAAACAGAATCACAACTTGTGGGTTGTTTTCTGGGTTAGCAGCAATATAGGCTTTTGTAGTCACAAGGTTCTCCACCATGTGGCGGGGTCTGTCTGTGCCTTCTGGCAGACCAGTGTCTTCGGAGTGTATACCGGGGCAAGGATCTGCTTGGTTACACGCCGTTCATTCAGCTGTTTAGGTTTTGTAAACGTTGCCGAACGGTTTGCCAATATAGTTAGGTCGATTTTGTGAGCAATGTATGAAGTTCCACCTGCCACATCCTCAATAAAGCTGGTATTTGTTAGACCTCCTAGCCATTCCTTGGGAGCGGAGGGAGACAGGGGCAATGAGGGGCTATTCTTGACATGAGACAGCAAGACAAGTGTGCCAGAGCTGCCTTCCATGCTGCAGTGACGTTCCTGTCGGCTCAGAAGGAGAATGGAGACTCCGAAGCAGGCAGGCAGAGACAAGAGAACTGTAATAAACTGCTAGGTTAGTGGTGAGATTCGTGGACAATTTTGTCATTAGCTATTCAGAGACCAGTGACATTATTTATACACGCACGTGCAGAGGCGATGTTCAAACTACACGGCAGCTAATATGGCAGGGGCACTGCCCAGCGAGCTTAGATGGCGGCCAGGAGGGCATGGGTGTGAGCACGGGCTGGAAGTTCAGCTCTATTCACAGGTTCTGATCCGAACAGTTAAGCAGCGGGGCCGAGAAGCCTGAGCAGTGCCTGGGCGCATCCTGTCCGCTCCAGGGCTAGGAGGCAGCACATCGGGGCGCCGCCCATTAGGGCTAGTTAACTGGTTTGGGCAAACACAGGATTCACGGAGAGTATTACAGCATTAAAATACTAAGGTGGGCGGGGCGGTGGTGGAGCTCGTTTGCAGTAAATGGAGACGGGAGTGCGGCTGTAAAGACGGCGGTCTGTAAGGACGCGGGGCAGGTCTTGAGTCCAGCGACCGCGCATAGCGCGGGGACTCGGGGCCACGTGAGATACAGGGCGCACCGCTCCGTCGGAGCGCGAGAGACGCAACCGGAGGCCTGAAGACGCCACGCCGCCTTCCCTCCATCCAGGGCCGGAGACGCGGGCACAGGTTCGCACAGCCCGGGTGCTGGCATCCACCTACGCTCCGCCCCGACCCGACCTGCCTACCCCGTGACCCCGAGTCCCTGCCGCCAGGGGCCAATCAGCCGTCAGATGAGGGCACACACCTAGAAGGTGGCGTGTGATTGGCTGAACTTGGTGCGGTCGGGCCGGAAGAGACCTGGAGAGGCCCGCGGGCGGAAGGGGCGGGGCCCAGGGTGGGCGGACCCGCGCGCGGCGTGCGTGTGCGCGTTGGCCGCGGGGAGGAGCCGCGCGCGTGAGAGGCGGTCCTGCTGTCATCACCCGCCTCACGATGGTCACCGCCACCTCCCACCCCGCCGCCCTGTCAGAGCCGCGGCGGGCACTTCCGGGAGCCCCGGGTGTCCGTTGGGTCTGTCAGCACGCGCTCCCCGGAGCGCGTCGCGGCAGGCAGGTGCGTCCCTGAGCCCCGCAGGCTGGGCCGCGGACGCCGCGCCGCGGGCAGCCCCAGCCCCGCCGCCAAGGTCCCGGGCCCCGTGTCACCCCGGCCCGCGGTAGCTTGCGTCCCGTAGGCAGGGCAGAGGGCACGGCTGCGCTGACCGGAGCTCCCGGGGGCGGGTTACTGTCCCGCCGGCTGAGAACGTCGGGCAGGTCTCCAGGCACGGGTGTCTCCAGACGCCCGGGGGCTGTGGTCAGGGATGTCCGCTCCCCTGCGGACCCGGCCTCCTGGAGCCGAGACCTGGAGGCTTCCAACCGAAGGATATTCTCTTTCCCCTAACCTTTGCCCGCCGCGTCCCACAATGCGTTTCTCTGGGCTGACTTGGCTAATGACACCCACCTGAGCCAACGTCCTCAGAGAGCCGGCCTCAGCCTCTGGGCTGGGGACTGAGCGGTGGGGACAGGGAGACGGGGGTGGGTCCTTAAGGGACGAGGATGCAGTCACTACCAGCAGGGGGAGGATGCGCGCAGGCGCCGCATCCTGTGATTTCGGAGGCGGCCGCTGGGTGTGCTGAGTGCGCGCCGTGCCCCGAAGCTGTAATAAAATAGCAGTAATGGTGACGATCACCGTAAAAACACCGCGTCACTCCCACGGTCTCCATGGTACAGAACCCGGACCCCTCACTGTCAGGGGAGACGTCGCTCTGCTGTGTGTTCCATTTATGCCACTGAGGACCCCGTATGGCAGTTCTAGCAGTTTGTTGCAGGGGTAGGAGGTTGGGGGGGATAATGCGGAAGGGTAACCCGGTCTGTGTGGCCCCCACATGCTTTTGTCATCCCAGAGACAAAGCATTCAGGTTGTGCTGGAAGGAGTTTCATTTAGTGCACAGTTTTGACGGTCTCTCCCTGCAGGACCCCAAGTAAGCTTGGGGGTGTCCTGGGTGTGGTGGTTGGAGACCTTGCCTTGGGACAGTCTCAGTGGGTTGGAGCATTCTTTCTTTCCTGAAGGGCCTAGCACAAGTTTCGCGGGAGCCTGCGTGAAGCAGGGAGGTTTGGGAACGTGGGATTTCGCAGTAGGCTGGCATTCAGGGCCCCAGATGTCAGGGGCATGCCCACCCCCGCTTCTGTGGTCGGCCCCTGCCCCTCTTGGTCTCAGAAGGATGACCCCCTCCCTCCCTGGGGCTTAGTGACACAGGGTCTGTTGCAAGAAATCTGGCCCAGGTCCTCGCCCAACAGTCCTGTCCCTCAATGTACACAGAGCCCAGAAATTTCTAAGCCTTCCTGTTCTTGTTTTCTAGGAAGAACACATTTCAGATCTTTGGGAAAGCAGTGTGCCTCATAGGTCATTTGGTAAGGAAAGCAAACCCTCAGCGACTTTGCCCCAAGTCCGACATGCCCGTGGGTCGGGGAGAGTGGAGAATGTGGGTGGGCCCACCATCTCTATGTAGGGCCACCCACTGCCTCCCCCACCCCTGGCTCCTCACGACTCTTCAGATAGGGATTCAGGAGGCCTGGGAGAACCGGCACTTTTCCCTGATGCACCTGCTCTGGGCTCCAGCTTCGATGTCCTGCCCCGGAGAGAACGACTTCCTGTCTCCTCTGTGGTGTGGGCGGGGGCGCATCCCGTGGGTCGGATGTGGACGCCTTGGCAAACGTGAAGCGCTGGGGCGGGTTGACAGAAGCACGGAAAGGGCAGCCCGACTGCAGTTGCTGGCACTTCCCCGCCACGCTCACGGCAACGAGGTCGTAAATGCCGCGTAACGCGCTGGTCCTGCCGGGCTCCGACTAGATGACTCTGGAGGGCAAGCCATGGCAGCCTCTTCCTGAGCGGCAGAAGGAGCTGCGGCCCCTGCTCCCTGCCTCCAGACGCCCTGCCGACGCCCTGGCTCTCTCTGAGCACTGAAGGACTGTTCCAGAGCATTCCTCGGCTCACGTCGCTAAATGTAACAGCACGTTTAATTCTGTCTTTTCTCGCTCTTGCTCAGATGTGTCCCGTCCCCAGCACTGTCCAGGAGCCTGTCTGCTGTGAGTGCCAGGCCAGGTGCGGCGGCTGCCTGCCGGTGCCCAGGGTCAAGGCGGCCTTGCCTTACTGGGTCCCTTTGTCCCTCAGACCCCGAAAGAAGGTAGGTGACTTGAGCCAGGGCTTCTTCACCTGAGTCCAGGGTGGACTTAAGGGGACCAGTCACCCCTCAGCATCATAGATAGTACATGAGGGATGTTTTACAATTTCTGGGAGACGTTGGTGTTTTACTTTAAATCAGGTTTTTTTGAGAAACGAGATTTAAAAAGTTTTTTTTTTATGTCTTTATTATTTTATTTTGAGAGACAGAGACAGAGAGCGAGCAGGGGAGGGGCAGAGAGAGGGAGACACAGAATCCAAAGACAGGCTCCAGGCTCTGAGCTGTCAGCACGGAGCCCGACGCGGGGCTTGAACCCACGGACTGTGAGATCATGACCTGAGCCGAAGTCGGACGCTCCACCGACTGAGCCCCCCGGGCGCCCCGAGAAACAAGATTTATGGAGTTGAGATTGACGTGTGACAACCGCACGTGTGTGAAGTGTGAAGTGTGCCCCTTTGCAGCTGTACCCGCCCCTCCCGGCCGCACCGTCCCCGCAGCCGCTCATCTGTTTCTGTCACCGGCGGCCAGCCCTTGTTTCCTTGGATTTTATATAAATGGAGTAATGTGGGGGTACTCTGGCTTCCGCCCCTGCTTGAGCTCCGTCCGTGAGGTCGCTGAGTCGTACTGGAGAGTGCTCCGTCAGCTGATCCGACCACGGTGGAGACACTCGTCCCCTGAAGGACATTCACGTCATTTCCAGAAGTCCCGTCTGGCAGCAGGAAGGCTGCTGTGAACGTTTGTGTACAAGTCTTTCTGTGAACGAGCTTCGTTTCTCTTGGGCAAATTGTCGGAGCACGTCCGAGGAGTATGTGTGACTTTTTAAGACACTGGCAACTGTTTTCCAAAGACAGTAGTGTCATTTGACATCCCACCAGCGGTGTATAAAGTTCCAGTCCCTCCACGTTTTCGGTGACACGTGGTTTGGTCGGTCTTTTACATTTCAGCCATCTTAATAGGTGTCTGCCTTGTGGGTTTTGTTTGTATTTCCTTAGTAACTCGTGATGCCGGGGTCTCCTCTGTGTGCTTTTGCCATCTTCATGTCTTAGTTAAAAATTTTTTTCTTTTAATGTTTATTCAGAGACAGAGAGAGACAGGGTGTGAGCAGGGGAGGGGCAGAGAGACAGGGAGACACAGAATCCAAAGCAGGCTCCAGGCTCCGAGCTGTCAGCACAGAGCCCGACGCGGGGCCCGAACCCATGAACTGTGAGATCATGACCTGAGCCGAAGCTGGATGCTTAACTGACTGAGCCCCCCAGGCACCCCTGCCATCTGCACATCTTACTTGATTTGTAGGTGTCTCTCCAGATATTTTGCCCATTTAGAAAAATTGGGTTGTTTGCTTTTATAATTGAGTTTTGAGAATTCTTTATATATTATGGATATGTACATTCTTTATGAGATAGTTAATTTGCAAATATTTTTCCATGTTTTTGTCTTGTCCTTTTATTCTCTTGTTAGGATCTTTCACAGAGCATAAGTTCTAAATTTTGATGAAGTGCAGTTTGTCACTTTGACCTTTTCTGGATCTTGCTTGGGGCACCCTCCTCCCTCTCCCCCTGTGCCCTCCCTCCTCCATCCCTGCCAACACAGCAGTGGCACATACTTCCTAAGCATTTCTGAGAAATCGTTGCCTAAGCCAAGGTTGGGAAAGGTTCTCCTGTGTTTTTTTTTTCTAGAAGTTTTATAGTTTATAGTTTGTGTTTACGCTTATGGTCCATTTTAAGTTGATTTTTTTTCTATGGCTTGGAGGTAATTTTTTATTTGTTTTTTACAAAAAAATTTTTTTAAAGTTTGATTTTGAGAGAGAGAGCGAGAGAATGAGCAGGGGAGGGTCAGAGAGAATGAGCAGGGGAGGGTCAGAGAGAAGGACACACAGAATCCGAAGCAGCTCCAGGCTCTGACCTGTCAGCACAGAGCCTGGACACAGGGCTTGAACCCGTGAACCTTGACATCATGACCTGAGTCAAAGTTGGCCGCGCAACCGACTGAGCCCCGGGGCGCCCTGACTCATTGCTACTTTTTCAGGACACTGCTGACTTTTGTGTTTTGGTCTTGTTTGCACAGAATTGCTTTACCTCCTTTATTCAGGCGGCACGTTTGGTAGATTCTGCTGGATTTTCTACATAGATGATGGTGTCATCTGCAGAGAGAGGATTTCCCTCCTTCCTTTCCGGGTTGGATGCCTTTTACGGCTTTTCCTCGCCTTCTCCACTGACTAGAGCTTCCAGCACACTGATGAGCGCAGGGGCAGGATGGCCTTGTCGTCCCTGTCATCTTAGGGGGCCGCGATCGGGTTTCCCTCATTAAAGGTGAGGTTAGCCGTTGGTTTATGTGCCGTGTGTCAGGCTGAGGAGGCGCCTGTCTATTGCTAGTTCGCCCCGAGTTTGTATCCAGAAGGAATGTTGAGTGTTACCTGTGTCTGTTGAAATCAGAATTTGGGGGTGGGGGGGTTGTTAATATGATGAGTTACATCGATGGACTTTCAAAAGTTAAACTGTTTCCAAGGAGAAACCCCATGTAATTGTGATGTTTTATTCTCCTGATACATTTGCTTAGCTCTTCTGTGCGTGTCTTCACGGGTGTTGATCTGCCTTCTCCTTGTTTGCCTGTGGACTAGGGCAGAGCCGGCCGCGGAGAAGGAGTTGAAAAGCGGCTCTCACTTCAGGTTTCCGGAAGACTTTGTGTGGGGTTGGCCCGGGCTCTGCCCTTAGGGTTTGGTAGGATTTGCAGTGAAGCCGAGTGGGCTGGCGCTGGGAAGGATTTTAACTGCCAACGTCATTTCCTTCATAGATGCCGTGTTGTTTATGTGACCTGCCTCGTGCTTCGTGACCTTCAGGGAACCTGCCCTTTACTTCAGTGTCCGATTTGCCGGCATAACTTTCCTCATATTCTCTACTTACCCTTTTAGTATCGGTAGAATCTGCATGAGGTCGTCTCTCATTTCTTGTTTTTTAGTAGATTCTTAAAGGGTCAGTGGCTTCAAGGTGACTGAGTCACATTGTTCTAGACGGTGATGATGGCCTCAGTCCCTCCTGGTGGTCAGTGTATCATTTGAAAGTTGGTCGGGGTCGGTATGCTGTACTCCTTAAAGGATGGGCAAACTGAGGTCCGGAGAGGCACAGGGGTTTTTCCAAGGTCACATAGTCAGTCCGCAGCAGGTGAGGGATTCGAGTCTGTGACTCTCCCCACTGAGTTGTGCTGCTGGGCGTCAGGGAGGAGGTGGCCCTGCGCAGGATGGAAGGAGGGCCTCCTGTCTTCCCGCTGGTCCCCCCGCCTCCGTCCGTTCGCGCTCTGCCTGGTCATTTTCTGATCTGAAGCCCCATGAGCTTTTATAAAATTTCCCCCAAGTTTTAAAATTTATTTTGAGAGAGAGAGAGAGAGAGAGAAACTGGCAGGGCAGAGAGAGAGAGGGAGAGAATCCCAAGCGGGCTCTGTGCTATCAGTGTGGAGCCTGATGCAGGACTTGACCCCACAAACCATGAGATCATGACCCAAGTGGAAGTCAAGAGTCGGATGTTCAACCGACTGAAGCACCCAGGTGTCCCTGCCGCCCAGGGGCTTTTAAAACCGTGCGTCTGGGCCTGTCGCTGCCCCGTAGCCTCTCATTTCTGAGTATGGACTGAAGTCCCTGACGAAGTTCCTGGGGTCCTTCCTGATCTTGCCCCCGAGCCCCCTAGGCTCCAGCCTCCTTTCTGCTCGCCCGGCAGGCGCCTCTTCCAGCAGGGGGCGGTGGTGGGTGCCAGCAGCGGAGCTGCCCCGCAGTGGGTCCCACCAGGGTCTTTGGCGGAGAGAGGATTCTTCTAGGACTGGTTTTGCGGCTGGATGGTGTGTTTAATGATCCGGTTTGTTCTTACCTTCACTCCGGGTGTTGGCGCTGCCAGCGTGCGTGCTTCGAGATGGTGGCCGTGGGTCTCCCCGCACACCGTGATCCACGTGGCACAGAGGAGCCCTTTATGAGGTCCTCCTTTTTCCAGGGGGCATGGAAGACCGACTCTCATTTCCTTTTCTTAACCGGGAACAAGTCCCCGAAGCCCTGGGCGACTTCTTCATTCTTTGTCCTCACCCCCTAAGACACAGTGCTGGCAGAGCCCTGGCTGCCCGAGGCTGACCCCTGGGCACTGGGCCCCTTTGGCAAAGTTAGGTTCTTTTAACAGGGGGTGGTGGGGAAGGGCTGCGGCAGGGGCCACCCGGAGGGCCTGCGGGGCGTTGGTTCAGGCGCGCGCTCGGGGTGAGGTGTGGGCGCGTCCGAGTGCGCTCACCTGCCGGGGCAGCGCCCTGGTGGCAGGCGGGAGGGGTGGACGGCGGTTCCTGGGTTCTCCGGGACCTGTCCCCACTCCTCCTCTGGATGAGCCTGTGCCCCCCCCCCCCCCGGCCTCCCCGCAGGACCCTCTGTGCTTCGTGCCACGCCCACACGTGCTGTCTGGTGGTCCTCGGCCTCGGGAAGGCGACAGGGTCCCCCCAGGAGGAGGTTTTACTGTCTTTTGTAACGTGCGACACGAGCACATGGTGGGAACTTCCAGGACAAGAAGGGGTGCGGTGAGCGCCCCGCCGCCCGGGCTGCCTGCAGGTGAGCGCTCACGTGCTTCTCCACTGGCGACCTGGGACACGACGCCCGGATGCCTGGCACTCGCTCGTGGCTCAGGGGTCTCAGGGGCTCGCTCAGCTGGGCAGCCCGGCCCCACCCGTCCCCGATCCCGGCGGCGCGTGCGGCGTGGCTGCTGTCGCTTCCTCGCCCGCCCCCCCCCGAACCAGGGCTCAGCCTACCGGAAGTCTGGGGCGGGCTCCACGCTGTCCCTCTGCTGGAAGGAACGGGGTCTCAGGGCACAGGGCGGCGCTGTGGAGAGGGCACGGAATGTGGCCAGGCAGGCCCCCCACTACTCGGGCACGTAGATTTTCTGTAAAAAGCGCACACGGCAGCCGGGGTGCCCGCGGGTTGCGCCTCCTACCTACTGTCACGTCTCTGCGCTCATTCGCGTCAGGACGGGCGGGTCCGCCTCGCTCTTCCCACCCGCTGCCCCGTTCCCTGCTGTCCCCGTGTCCCACCTTTACTGTCCCTCACAGACGGACATTCAGGCTGTCAGGCCCCTATGGCCAGTTCTGCTGCTGGCCGCCTTTGTGAGCGTCGTTTCCCAGATGCGCGTGCGTCCCAGAGTGGAATTGCTGGGTTCAGCGCTGTCCTGCTTAGACTCTGACCCGTGTTTTCAGGAAGCTGGCACAGCCCACTTTATAGCCAAGACCGCTGAGGCTCTGAGGGGCCGAATGTTGTGCCCACGGGCCACTCCTGGAGGCCTCCGGGCTCAGGACAGAGCCACGCCTCCTGACTGCGGAGATGCAGGCAGTCCCCTGGGGCTGTGCTCCCTCGGCTGGGTGGTTGGGTTGTGCTTGGGGGGGTACAGAAGAGAACTCCCCAGGGCCCTGTCCCAGCACGGTTTCTGGGGCACTACCCCTTCGGACTTTGTCTTCCCTTCCTCTCTGGTAGATCCCAAAGATGGTCCAGTTTTATACCCCCCAAACCGCCAAGCCATGCCCCTGCCCATGCCACCGCTTTGGGGGCCGCCTCCCGGTGCCTAGGGACCGGGCCGTGATGCCCTACTGGGTGCCTCAGGTCCTGAGGCCTCGCACGAAGGTAAGAGGGGGGCTCACGGCAGCGAGGCCCGAGAAGGACCGGAGTCCGGGTGGAGGGTGCGGGGTTCTCTCCCCATAGCGGCCTCCAGGCTCTCCTAGAAGGCACAGCAAGGGCCGCAGCGTGCAGGAGGGGGGCATGCGCAGGGGAGGGCAGGCTTGGTGTCCTGAGGGGTGCCCGGAGGATGGGTCACACTGCCTTCTGAAGGGGACAGCCATGGCTGCTGCCATCATGGGTGCCGTCTCTCCTGCCCCCTTCCTCCCTCTCCCCTTGCCTCCCCTCCTGCTCCACCTTCTGCATCCCAGCGGGCAGTTGGAGGAGCCGGGAAGGACCACTGCTCTGAGCATCTGCCCTCACTCTTCACCTCTGTCTGCCCCCCCCCCCCCCCGGCTCTGGGTTCCAGGGCAGCCACTGCTGGGGCGGTTGACTGGGCCCAGCTCTCCTCAGCCCACGGCCCTGGTCTCCAGTGCATTTCAGGTGTCCTGGCTGGCCAATAGAAGCTTCCTTTCCACCTTCACCCACTTTCCGGTTGCTGGTCTGCTATCATCAAGTAGGGAACTGTCCCTAGAATTTAGACTGCAAGGAGGACCTTGGCTTGCATCCTGAGCTGGTGACAGCCCTTTCCTGGTGTCTAGGCCAGATCACTGGGCCCACCCTCCGGTGCATCACCAGGCCGGGGCTGGTGCATCTGCCACGCTCTTTCCTTCTAGGTGGTGAGAAGGCAGCAGAGTTTTAAAGGCGTTCAAGGTAACGGAGTGTACGTGTGTGTCATCCCCTCTCGCCGCCCGAGGGAGCGGGGTCTCGTGGTGGGGTTGGGGAGACCTCTCCTCCACACGTGCCTGTAAAACAGAGATGGCTGTGGACACACACCCCGCCTTTTCTCCCCCTTCTTGCCCGGTGTCCCTAGCCACCCCCATTTCCCTGTCGCACCCAGAGCCCCTTACACTCTGCAGCCCATCTGCAGCGGCTCTTGAGACGCAGCCGCTTTGCAGCCTGGAGTTAGATGGTTTCTGGGGCGTGTTTTCTGTTAAGCTCTAACCTTCTATAGTTCGTGACAGAGCGTGTGTGCCTGTGTGGGGGGGGTGTGTACACACACGTATACGCGTGCGCACTAGGACTACCACACGGACTCACTAATGACGCGGCACCTGTGCTTCCGTGTCCATAGGCAGGACACGCGACGTGTGGATGACGTGATATTTAGACGTGTATTCGTGTTGCAGTGTGTTCATGCGTGTGCGCATCTGAGACCTAGTGCGCGTGTCTTCACACGTCTACGGAGGGCTGCCGTACGTGCCACACAGCAGAGTGCGCGCGTGTGTTTGTGGCCCACCACGTGCTCACACGTTCCTGTCAGCACAGAGATGCCGTCTCCATGCCCACCGTTACGTTCTGTGTCCCTCAAGCCAGCGGGCGGGATCGCTCTGGAAGGAGTTTCCCGGCGCTGACGGCCACACGTGTGCCGCCTCCGTGTGGCCGGGAGCGAAGGAGCAGGCGCCCTTTGCGGCTCGTATCAGGGCCCCCGCCCCGTGCCCAGCCGTGCCCGTGCTCTGCCCCGCAGGCGGGCACCCTGGCCGGAATCTGTGACGGAGGAATGGATGCATGCCCGGCCGAGGCTGGGTTCTCGGGATGGGCCGGCGGTCCGAGCGGCCCCAGGGGCACAGGACCAGCTGGGAGAGCGCCAGGGATGGAGTGGCCACCGGCCAGCACACCCACCTAGTGCCGCAAAAATACCTGTCCCCCCCGGTGATAAAAGACACAGGAGCAGCACAACGCCTTTGAGGGGGCGGTTTAGAGGCATCTGTTATTTTTTATTGAGATATAATTGACATATAATATTATATTTGTTTCAGGGGCGCAGGGTAACAATTTGATGCTTAAATATACTGCGAAATAGCCAACACGAGAAGCCTAGTTGACATCTGTCACCTCACATAGTTACAGATTTTTTTCCTTAGGAGAAGTATTGCCAACGGAACTCACCACGCTGTAGCTTAGATCCCAGGACTCGGTTTCTAGCAGTGTGTACCTTTTGGCCACTTCACCCCTTCCTCCCACCTGTCAGCTTTTGTGATCTGCGGATTCGCCTGGCGAGCCCACGTCGGGGTGACGTCCACGTGTCTGTCCTCGGCAAGGTATCCAAGGCAGCTGGAGGGCCTCTCAGGAGGAGGACGGACATAAGCAGGGGGTGTATTTGAAGTGTGGCACCTGCCTCAGAGAGCACGTGGGCCTTAGGGATGGCAGGAAGGCCCCTGGGCACACGGCAGCGGGCAAAACCTAGGTTGCTGCAGTCCACGCCGCTGGACCCCGTGCGCTGGATTGGAAACGCTGAAGCCCTGTCTGGGTGAGGATGAGGGTTAGGTGGCGCGTGTCTGGGCTGAGTCACAGGTAACACACGGGGTGGGGGGGCAGGGAGACAGGCAGAGAGCCCGAAGAGCAAGCAACACGCTGGCTCAGGTTTCGGGCAGAAGAGCCGGAAATCGCTTCATGAGAAAACCACAGAAGCAGAACAAGAACAGTGTGAGAAACTGCTCTTTTACCTGTATAGTCACACGTCTATGGGTTTACTCTTATTGGTGGTTTTTGGCTGTGAACACTCGGTATCTTCAAGAAGAGCTAAAAGCTGTTTATTGTTGAATCGTGGATCAGTTTGACATGTTTTCAGAAACGAGTGTTAACTTTTAGTCGAGTCATTGTTGGCTGTTCAGGCAGTTTGTAGGTACCGTGTGCCAGGCCTTAAACCCGGTCAGCCCAGAGGTGTTCCCAGGACAGGACCGAGGGCGCGGGTCTCACCGGCCCCGGGACAGGCGGGATCTGACGCCTCTTGAGCTTCATGTGCAGTGATTTAAAAAGATTTCCCTTGGCCTCAAATCCGGATTATTTCCATTGTAAAGAGAAAGTCTGTTTTTGTGCTCTTGCACTTTTCTTGTAAAGGGGGGCTCCCCTGCTTTTCTTCTCCGTGCTTTTGCGGTAGTATTTTTTTTTAACAAAGAAAGCGTATTTATCGTGTTTATGTTAATCACGCTCCTGCACAGTGGTATAGATAGTAACACAGAGCACAGTGTCGCATCTGTGTGCTGCGTCTCAGGTAGCACACACAGGGTAATCTGCAGCAGTAGGGAATTAGTGTCATAAACATAAATGAGACGTGACATCGGAAGGGTCACGGGTTGACCGAAGCAGGTCTCAGAAAAGCTCGTGTCGGGGCGACGGCGGCATGGGAGCCCCGCCGTGGTCGTTGACTTCAGACCCGCAGACAAAGCTCATGTTTCCGTCGCCAAGTTCCAGTCCTTCTCAGCCTCTCGCCAATCTCGTTTCATCTGGGCGTCGCCCACTTGTTTCCCTCCGAAAACGAAGATGAACGT
This sequence comes from Helogale parvula, assembly GCA_004023845.1. NCBI lineage: Eukaryota > Metazoa > Chordata > Mammalia > Carnivora > Herpestidae > Helogale > Helogale parvula. The sequence goes on along the minus strand of PJEM01014852.1, from coordinate 18,504 downwards.
GAAGCCGCGGCAGCTGGATTCTGGATTTTGAATGGCCGGAAGCGGCAGAGACTCCAGAAACCCCCACAGGAGCCCCGCGGTCGGCCCAGAAAGACGTGAACAGCAGGGTCCCCTTCACCTCCATGAGCGTCGGTCGGTGTCCACCCTCATGGGGCCAGGACCAGCCTTGCTGGGGCACCTGGCATCTCTCTGGGTTCCGGAGGGTTCTCCCACAAGCGGTGTGCAGACGCTGTGCCCACACTGCCCTGGGCCTGACTCGCTTTCTCGCCTAGAGGCCCCGCTGGACTCCCACGCCGGGTACCACCGCTGGCAGATCTGCTGCGAAGGGAGCCTCTTCCTCAAGTGGCGGCAGCTCCAGGCCCTTCACCACCAGGAGCCACCGGCCCCGGGGAGGGGCGTGAGTCCCCCGGTCCCCCTCCTGCCCCTCGGCCTCAGCCTCCTCACCCTCCTGCAGGCCGTCGTGAGGGTCGTGGTGGCCATCCGGTGAGCAGGCACGGGGTGGGGGCGCTAGGGGCCCTGGCCCATCCCCCACCGGCTGTGTCGGTCAGCGGCCGTGGGCTCAGTTCAACCACGGATGTTGGGGAACGTGGCTGTGGGTCTCCGAGGGGGTGAGGAGCGGGCGCGGTGGGGTCAGCATGCTGCCGCGCCCCCGTCCACACCGCGCACGTGCTGGAACGGCATCCAGTGCGTCAGAGCTGACGGCGGGCGCTCAGCACCCTGGGGCTCTTCCCTGTTCCCGAGTCCCGTGGTGGCCCCCCACCAGTTCCAGCTTGCGCACGTTTTCGCCACGTCAGGGGTGAAAGTGGACCTTAGAGCCCGCTCGCCCAGCCCGCCCCTGGGGTGTAAGCCGGGGGGCCTGCGACCTCTCCCTCAGCCCGGGCTCAGCCCTCGAGGCTCCATTTTGGAAAGCCCTCTCCCCGGCCTCGAACCCACTAGCCGCACACAGGCCTTGCAGACTGGAAACCCAGCCAGCCCCTCCCCCATGAAGGCTCCAGCATGCACCCCCAGGGAACAGGCAGGGGCTGCTTCCTTTAGTCTCTGAGATAGACCCCTGCCCCCGTTCACCTTCCCACGCAGGCTCCCCCGTCACACCTGTGCGTCCACACAGGTGCACACACGTATGTAAATAGAAGATCTGCATGACCGCGTCAGCGGGTCAGTGCACGCAGTTCAAACCTACATATGCTGTCTTGTTTGCTCTTTATTTGTCTGCTCCATGTAAGAGGAATGTTCTAGAAAATGTCCAGCATCTGAAAGGGCGGTAGGTGTCTTCTGTCCAGTTCTCCCGTTGTTCACAGTAGGTCAGCTCCCGCCTCTCACCCTGGCCGGAGGTGGGAGGCCCTCTCCCCCGCGTCCTGCAGGCTCGCTCCCTGGTGTTGCCTCTGCCCCCGTGGCTGCAGCCACCGCCGTGTCGCACGTCCGCAGACAGGTGTCTGCATGGACCTGGGTGCATCCTCCGTGGGTCAGGTGCTCTCAGGAAGGGGGCGGGGGCAGGGCTCTGTGAGCTTTGGGTGATCAGTGAACAGGAGCGGGGTTCCTGACATCGTGATGTTGTTTCTTCTTTGCTTTTCGCAAAGATTTCTCTTTTTACCTTTGCCAAGTTGACATCAAGGTGGGCAGGGCTCCCTTGTGCCCACTCTGGGAGGAGCAAAGAAGGGCCCGGGTGTAGACGATGTATGAGGTGGACGGTCGGGGCAGGCCGAAGAGGGGGGCGCTAACGATGTCCTAAGAGGTGTTTGCCTCTGAGCCAGGCTCTTAGGGCAGAGGCTCAGGTCTGAGAGACATACCTTGTCCGGCTGGGGTGTCTCTGAGGTGCCCTGGGAGATCCCTGCAGATCCTGAGATACGGAGCTGGCTGCCCGTGAGCTGACCTGGCAGAGGTTTGCTGTGGAGGCCTTGGGAGAGCGGGGTGCGCGGGGCCTCCCCAGCAGCGGCTCTGGCAGGGCTGTGACGGTCGGGCATGTCCCTTCTAGACGGGGCCACCTCAGCCTCTGCACATTGGCTTCCACGCACAGCTCTGCATGGCTGGGACTTCTTGCCCATCCACGGGACAGAGTGGGCTCTGGGGGCTGAGTGCCTGTCTGCCCCAGGGCGTGCGGCTGCGAGGGGGGAGCTCGGTGCCCTGGCTTCACCTCCCTGCAGCCTTTCCTGCCTGGGCTCCTCAGGGACCGAGTGCACCGGTGGTCTGGATGGCACCCCCTCCGCTGTGGGCATGTCCCTGCCTTCCAGCCCATCGGGCTCCCTTACGGGTCCTGCCCAGACACTGTGGGCTCGGCATGGGGCCCTGTGCCTAGTGACCACCTTTCTCTTTGCTTTACAGACAGTTGTTTTGGTTTTGAACTTGGAATCTTCAGCTACTGTTGAGAACATCCACGAACTTTGCCAGTTATAATCAAGTCTTTAATGAAAGTTATCAAGTCAGGAGGAGTCTTCGATGCCCCATTTTCTCAGGTCATATAATTCATACCCAGGTTTGAATCCAAGTTACTTATCCGGTGAGGCTGCGGATGCTGGTGAGACCCTGAATGCGGCCAATAAATGTTACTTGTGAGACTCCACAGTGGCCCCTTCTTGAACGAGGGCGTCTGGTTCTCCTTTGTGGGCAGGGGCTCATTCTCCATCTCAGGTCCCTGGTGGGGGGGCTGCCTCTGGCCGGGCCAGTGGGCCCCCCGGATAAGGGCCGGAAGTGGTTGCAGCACCTCTTTTGGGTGGCTCAGGCCTTAAGTAGTGAACAATTCTGGGAGTCGAGTTTTTAACCTGAGAGAGCACTCACATCCACAGATCTCACCTTTTAGAGTGTGCGATTCCGAGGATCTCGGTGCGTTGAGGTGGCGCCGCCCTCACCACCGTCTAGTTCCAGACCCTTGTCGCTGTCCCAGGAGGAAGCCGCACCTGTGACTCATCGCCCCTCCCTCCTTCTGCCCTGCATCTGGCAGCCACTCACCTGCTCTGTGACTTTTCCTCTTCTGGACATTTCACGAGAGTGGAGTCTGGTGACGCGCAGAGCGGGCCGCACACTCAGCCCAGGACCGCTGGGGCACACGCGTGTCCTAGCCCGTGAGGACGCCGCGTGCCTGCCTCTGGCTGCGTGACGGTCTGTGATGTGGATGCAGCGGGGCTGGCGGGCCTTGCGGGGTTTCCGCTCGTCCGCTTCACTCTGAGCGCTTGCTTCTGTGTGGACACGGTTTCCCTCCTCTCTGGTCTGCACCTGCGGGCACGGCTGGACGGCAGCTGTGCTCTCCTCGGCAGGACCGCGCCGTCGTGTCTTAGTTCCTGCCGCCAGGCGGCTGCTCGCACTTCTCCACGCTTGTGACTCCCTGTCCGTCGTCTGGGTGATGGCCGTCCCCGTGGGTGTGGAGCACCGATGACCGGTGACACTGAGCATCTTTCCGTGGTGTCATTGGCCGTGCGTGCGTCTTCTGAGGAGAGGTCCCTGTTGAGACCCCTTGACTGTGCTTTAACTGGCTCATCCCCTTTTTCCGTTGTTGTTGAGTTTGTATTGTGGATGGTTCGAGGTGGTGGGTCCTCATCAGATGTGTCGTTTGCCAGGATTTTCCCTCTCTCGAGGATGTCTTGTGAAGTACAAAAGTTTGTAATTTCAATGAAATGCAGTCTTCTACTTTTTTCCCCTTTGGTTGCTTCTGCTTCAGGTCAGATGGTCATGTGTCAGAACGCATTGCCTCATCCCGCGTCACAAAAGTTTACCTGTGATTTCTCCTAAGATACTTACAATTCAGTTTATGCATTTGGGTCTTTGATTTATTTTTAGTTGGTTGTTTAACTTTTGTATATGTTGTGGGGCGCGTGAACACGGTGTGGGGCGCGTGAACACGGTGTGGGGGTGCGTGTACGCGGTGCTCTTCTGGATGTGGATACCCAGTGCCAGAAAAGGTTTCTGAAGTGATCAAGTTCTAGAAACGGAGGACAGACTGGCGGGGTCCAGAGGGTGGGGGCGGGAAGCAGGTGGCACTAACGAAGGCCAGCATGCAGCAGTCTTGCGGTGACAGACACGGCCGGCTGTGACGCTACACTGCGGTTCTGTGAGATGTTCTCTGCTGGGGCCCGGACGAGGGGTCATGGGATCTCTGTGTTGTTTTTTGTCAGTCATTGTGAGTCTATGATGATCTCAAAGTAAACGTTTAATTTACAAAGCTGTACAGTTTGCTTTGGAAGATTTTGAGAAAACAGAAAAGCACAGAGAGGACAGTGGGACCCGCTGAGCCCCCCACCTGAGCTGGCCTGAGTGGCGGGACGGAGCGGACAGATTCCCACGGGAAGCAGACTCGGGCACGTGTGGACGGGGGTGTCCACCTTAGAGACGGGAAGAAGAAAGAAGTGGGGATCCAGTCTGAAGAGGGCTGAGCATGCCCAGGCTCCCGCGGGGGCCAGGGGCTGGCCCTGTGGGCATTTGGGGCCACCTGTGAGCATGGGTCGTCCTGGAGGGCCTCCAGGCTTACCCCGGGGGCAGAGCGGTGTTCTCCTGGGCACATCCTCACTGGCCCAAGGGGCGCGTGAAACATTCATTCAGTAGCAAATATCCATTGGTGCTGCTAAGTGCCAGGCACGGTCAGGGGTGAGCAGAGGAGGTTGTCCTTTGGCTGACGGGGTATTGTAACACGGGGCTGGTTGCGTAGTGAGCATGGGCGTGGGGTGCGGGGGTGCTCTTGGAGTCCTGGCCACATTCCCACGTCTTCCCAGGGACCAGCAGTCCCTGACTGGGGTGTTCTCTGGCTGTGGGAGCCATGCAGGCAGACTGAGTGACCCCCCGGGGGGGGGGCAACCCTCAGCCAGCAAGGAGTAGGAGTTGTGGAGGGTGCCCCGCCCCCTCCCCCTTGGATAGGACCGCTCTGAGCCACCTCCTGTCCCGTCTCCTGGAGCTCCTCGCGGGACTGAAGCTCGCTGCCCCTGTGGGCACCCTGGTAGTGAGCTCTGTCCTGCCTGCTCACTTCCGCTCCCCTCCCTGGTCCCTCACAGGCCTCCCTGGACCACCTCTCAGTACAGCATGCGCAGGCGGTGCCTCCCTCAGTCTGCTTCTGGGGGAGACCAGGAGAAGGCAGGGCGTGCTGGCCTGGTCTTGAGGTCAGGGACGGTTCCTGGGAGAAGGTGGTCTGAGCTGCGACTTGACGGCGAGTCCAGCCGTCCTGGTGATGAAGGGTGAGGATGGGGTGCAGGCCGAGGTGCACCGCGTGGGCCTGCCCAGGGCAGTCCAGAGCACTCTGTCTACACTGGAGGCTCGTGCCTAGGAGGGGCAGCGACCGGAGATGCAGTAGACGGTGGGAGGCCTTGGAGGCTTTTAAAAGATTACAAGTGTGGGGGGCTCCTGGGTGATCTCGTGCGCCCATGATCTCACGGTTCGTGGGTTCGAGCCCTGCGTCAGGCTCTGTGCTGACCCCGAAAAACCAAGATCCCGAGTGCGTCGGACTTGTGCTGGGAACAGCCAGCCTGGCTGAGGCAGGTTGAGTGGAACGGAGGGTGAGAGCGGGCTTGGAGGCCTGCTCGGAGGCAGCAGCAGAGACCTGGACCCCCGTGGTGGTGGCAGTGGTTTGTTCCAGGTGGAAGGGTGTCTGACCCTCCGGGAGTGACTTGCCGGGAACGCAGCCACACGGCGCGGCGACCCCCACCCGCTCCCACCCTCCTCTCCTCTCCCCTGCCTGTGTCACAGCGTTTATTGAGCAGTTCCCATGCAGCCCAGCCCTGGTCAGCAGAACTCCCGGCAAGGAGAGCGCGTTCTAGATCTGCCCTGTGCAGCAGCCCACAGGCCGCGTGTGGCTACGAGGACTTGACGTACGGTCACTGCAGCGATGGCCTGAGCCGTGGTTGAATTGAATTCACTCACATTTAACCTGAGCCGCGTGTGCCCAGCAGCTCGCACGTTGGACAGCGAGAACGTGGCCCGTGCTGCTGCCTGTGGCCTGTCCTCCCTGGCGGCTGGCAGGGTCACGGACCTACGGCTTCATGGCTCCCTGGAATGTTCCCTGAGCCTAGTTATGTTTACGTTAGATACGCGGTCTGCTTCTCACCCCCAAGTCTTGTGGGATGGGCAGCTCTGAGGGTGAGGTCAGCTGGGAGGGGAAGGGCAGCGGCCGCCGGAGCCCTGTTTCCATCTTGAGGGCTCAGTGGGCCCCAGGCGTGCTAATGGCTCATGATGGCCTGCCGGGCGGAGCGAGCACTCATCCCTGGTCCAGCTGGGGAGCCCCAGGCCTGACGGAGAGGTGGCCTGCTCCCTGCTCACCCCGCACAGAGCTGGGCCAGCCCCCAGGGACCTCGTGGCCTGGCGGCTGTTCCAAACAGCGGTCGTGTCTCTGGTTTCCTGGGAGGAAGCCTGTGTGCGGCCCCTCAGAGACCAAGGACCCCACGCCACTGCCGTGCCCGAAGCGGCCACATCCAACTCAAACGAAGCCGACGGGCTCCTCGACGTTTGTCAAGAGCAACCCCCCCCCTCCTGAGGCTGCGGTCCCTGCCCCCTTCCCTGTCCCAGGCCTCACCCCCAGCGTGGTGGCAGGTGACGGGGGAGGGGGGGCAGGACAGCGAGCCTTCCAGGACTGGGGGACGTGCAGCGAGCAAAGGGGGCCCGGGGACAATGGGGCAAGTCTGGGGCGGGGGCTCGGGGGGCTTCCCCGTAGTCGGGACACAGACAAGGGGAACAACAGGACGCAGCAAGCAGAGGGAACCCAGTTCCTGGTACAACGTCTGGCTTTGTGGAAGCAGATGGGCCCCCTGCCCCCCAGACTTCTGAGACTAGAGAGGACCCTACAAGAGAGTCTCTTTCAGCTGCGGGAAATCCCCGAAATTCCCTCCAGCCAAGTGAGAGCCATTCCTTTGACCTAATCCCATTTCTTCTGGCTTCCAGAACAATGGTCGGCATCTTCCTACTGGCAGCACTTCTGTGTTGGATGGGCCCCTCCCAGCCCTGGGTCGGGCAGAGCCTGCGCCGGCCCCTCCTGTCGGGTGTGGGCTGGCCGGCCTCCTGGCTGTCGGCTGGCCCCGGAGGGTGATGGCGCCCAGGCCGGAAGCACGGCAGCCTGAGGGGGGCATCCGGGTCATCTCGCATCTCAAGATCCGCACGAGTGCCGCGGCTGGACAGTCGGGCGGCGTCGGGCGGTGTCAGGCTTCGGAAAACACCGATTGGAGGGCCAGCAGCCAAACTCTGATTTGGGTTCCTTCAAGTGGCTGGTGGTTCTGGTCGAGGGTTGATTTTTTTCCCCAAAGAACTCAACAACTAGGCCCTTTGTCACCATTAATATTCAGTAGCCACCTGCTGACGGCAGCTCTCTTGAAGTCTTGAAAAGCACATTAGCTTAAGGAAGTCTTCCGGAAGGTTCTTATGCTCCAAGCCCGACCCGCATCTGCGGCTGCACCTCCGATGACGGAGGCGGGGGCAGTGATGTCCCCTGCTTCACACTGGCTCTGGCGCCAAGGGGACGGGAGCATGGACGCTGGGGGGATTGTCCTGGCCTCAGGTGTGTTTGCAGGTGGGCTGGCCCCGCTGTCACACAGCTGCTGAGCGGGAGGCGGGAGGGCCAGGGTGCCTGAGCCGCCCCGCCCCCCTCTGCGTCAGCCGCACAGCCCGGGAGGGACTTCCTGCCCTTCCGTGTGCTTCCTGTGAGAAGCCTGGAGCTCCGAGAGGGAGAGTATCTTGCTTGGGGTCACACAGCTGTAAGTGGCGGAGCTGGGATGTAAAACCACGTCTTGAGACCCTGGTTCCCTTAACGTGACCGCGTGGGCCCCAGTTCCAGGAGGTCCCTCGGAGTGAGCTTTGCCGCCGTCGGCATGGTTGCTTTGCACGCCCCGGTGTTGGAGGGCGCCGAGCCGGCCTGCTGGCGGCAGCTCGAGGGTCCTCGGCTCGCCCGGCTCTCGAGGGCCAGCGCGGCCTGTCGTGGCCTCAGGGATGTCTACTTGCTGGGCCGCGTGTACCAGGCCGGGGTTTCGTGCGCCTGGTGCTGAGCACAGCGCCTGGCACGCAGCGCGGCGGTCAGGAGCCGTCGTGCGGAACTGAGGAGGAGAGAGCACACGAGTTACAGAGCCCCAGCTACGTGCCAGCGCACGGCACGCTCTTGTCGGGACGGGACCTGTCGAGAGGCCCGGTGCCTGTGTGGCCTCGGGAGGCCGGGTTGCGCCGGAGGGACCGCGGAAAGGTCTTGTGGGGACCTCCGCACACAACCCCACCCTGCACCTGCTCCGGGCTCCTGTGTGGCTTCCTGGGGCCAGTGAGCCTCCCTGGGCCGGCCCGTGGTCTGCGTCTCACCTGGGAGGAGGTAAGCTCCCCAGTGGCTCGGCCAGGCCCCCGTGGCTGGGGGAGGCCCCGGTCCGGGCCCAGCCCCGCCCCCAGAGAGCTCTCCGTTCCCATGTGCTGAGTGAGACCTGGAGGCCAGCAGGGGCTCTGGGGACACTGAGTCCAACCACCTCATTCTTCAGTGGGGATGCTGAGGCCAGAGAGGGCAGTGCCACGTCCAAAGCCACACAGCAAGCTGGTGGCAGATGTAAGACTTGAACTTTGCCCTGTCACTTCCCATCGAGGTCACCTCCCTCTCAGACCCCTGGCCTCCAGGAGTCTCCAGTTCACTATGGGGGGGCTCACCGTGTCCTCTCTGTCCCTTCTTGCTACAGAGATGGCCACTGGGCCTAGTATCACGAGGTCAGTCCTGTGGCCTGGGCCGTGCGGCCAGACAGAAGCCATCCGGGTCCCTGAGGAGAGAGCTCTGCAGTCAGTGAGGGGCTCGCGTGCCGGGCTCCCCGCTGCTGCCCCGGCGGCTCTTCCCGTGCTTGGCGCCCAGTAGGTATCTCATCAGGACTTGTTGATTTTGGGGTCCACTGTTTTCTCTGCCGGGCGACCCGCTGGCGGGCCTGGGGGCCGCAGGAGTGATGGGGGCTGCCTGTGTTCACTCTTGCCGTTTCCAGGAGAGCAGCCGAGTGTGAGAAAACAGCAGACGTCAGGGTTGATCCAGGAGCAGTGGGAGGTTCGACACCCCACATCTGAAGGGGGAAATTCCAGGAGTCATGGCATACCCACTCCCTGTTCCTGGGCCTCCACTGCAAGGCCTGGGTTTGCCCCTGGCTCGCCGGCAGCATGGGCTCTGGGGGACGCAGGGTGACCAGCCGCATCAGTGGGTTGTCTCCCGGCCATGAGGCCTCCTGCCTCGCCTGTGCGTGCCACGGCTTCAGCCTCTTCCCCTGTCCTCCTGCGACCCCCTCTCTGTCCCAGCGACGCAGGCGCCTCCCTCCCTCCCTCCTCGCTCCTCCCTCCTGCTTCCCTCTCTTGCCCTCCTGTCTCTTCCTTCCTCCCTCCTCTTTCCTACCCTTTCTCCCTTTTTTCTTTCTTCTTTTGGAAACCATTTTGCATATAAAAATAGGTATATGAGTCTGCAAATGTGTAAACAGATGATTTTTAAAATACACACACAGTGCCTCATTGTTCTTCTTTGTTCTGTGTTTCCTCATCTGGAGTCTTGGCAGGTTGGGGCGTAGTGTTTTTGGCAGCTGCCTCCTCAGCAGGGCTGTGAGCTCCCTGCGGCATCGCATCAGGAGGCTCCTGGTCCCGGAGGTCTCCCTCTCCTGTGCTGTGATGGCCGGGAAGCCCAGAGGGGCCTGATCCGGCAGGGCCCCACCGAGTGGCCCTAGCGTCCCCTGGCGACCAGGGACTAGGTCCATTATTTCCAGATAGCAGTTCGTACCCAAATGGGCTCCACGGAACACTCAGCACATTGCTGCCCTTGGAGCACTCCCCTCGCCGGAGGCCCTTGGAGCACTCCCCTCGCCGGAGGCCCTTGCGGCTGTCCTGTGTGCGTGTATCTGAACGGGGCTGCACACACAGGTTTGTCGGAGTGTTGCTGTGTCTGTGAGCTGTGCGCGGTATTCAGTGGGGGAGGTGTTCTCCACCCTGCGCTGCCCACAGCACACGCTGTACGGACACGGGTCTCAGCTGTTTCCGGGAGTGCCGTGTGGGTGTGAGCCAACAGCAGTGTTTGAGTTTGTGTCTCCCCCGCACCTGCCCCGGGTGCTGTTCCCCCTGTGAATGGTTTGGCCACAGCCTCCCCTGTCCCTTGCACGGTTTCATGTGGTTCCACCGAAGGACAGGTGACAGTGGCAGTCAGCATGTTAGAAAACAAAGTAGAAGAGTGATAGATCTTTAACTGGAATGTTCTTAGACTCCAGTGTGCTGTGAGAACATGTTTCTAGTAGGGGGCTCGACATGGCGGGGCTGAGGTCATGGCCATGGGCAAGTAAATTCTGTGCCAGGTGGTGGTGGTCCAGGGAAAGCGAAGCATTGTAGAGGGGTGGTGATGATGGGGGGGGACCCGCAGAGAAAGCGGGTGCAGGCAGAGGGCGCAGCGCAAAGGCCCTGAGGGTGGACATGCGGTGAGTGCAGAATGGCAGGAGCCAGCGTGGCTGGAGTGGAGAGAGAGGGGGTCAGCCGCCAGGATGGGGGCCTGGAGGTCAGCTCTGCCGGCGCCACAGGGAGGTCCTCGGCTTTAGCCTGAGTTGGGGAAGCCCTTGGAAACCCCTGGATGGAGTCCCTGATCAGGCTGGGATTCTAACGTGCGCCCTCTGGTGGCCGTCCTGAGAACTGGCTGAGGAGGGCGGAGGGCAGGCCCCCAGCCGCCCAGGAATGAGCCTGGAGCTGCCGAGGCCTGGGTGTATCTCAAGGATGACCACAACAGGCCTGGCTGATGGATGGGCCGGAGGTGGGAGAGCAGGAGAGGCACCTGGGAACCCCACGCTGACCAGCACACGCTCGCTCCGGGCTGTCCTGTCACTGGGAGTTCCGGATCTCAGAATTACACGCGCCTTGTAGGAAGATTCCGTGTCCTGGACTGAAGACCACGATACTTCGGTGTTTCTCCACGACTGAACGTGTGCCGTAGCAATAGAAGTAGGTCTGGTGTTGCCCAGACCCGCTGGTCGTGTGCCTTGGGTTGATGCAACCCACCTCCTTGAGCCTTGCTGACCACATCAGAGAAATGGGCATGATGCTATCCCTTTGCAAGGGCCCGGCAGGCAGAGAGCGCTCCGTAACCAGTGACCCCTCCCCACCTCCCCCTGCCTCCCCCATTTCCTCCTCTCTTCTCCCCTACTTCCTTCTCTTCCACCTGCTGGCTTCTGCTCTGCTTCCTGGTCATTTCAAACATGACTCTGAGCTGGGCGATCTGGTTTGAAATCTGGTCCAACAGCTTCCTGTGTGTTCAGTCTGTGCCTCAGTTTCCTCATTTGTAAAATGGAGGTAAAAATAGTTCCTACCTCATACGGTTGTTTTGGAGGTTACTAGAGTTAGCAATTATAAAGCAGTTTCAACAGCGCCTGGCAGGTGACGCTAAGGGAGTTTGTTAAATAAAAGCAAACAACTGTCATGACAAACACACTCAGCAGCGGCGCCCGAGCGGCTCAGTTGGTTGAGCATCTAAGCCTTGATTTCAGGTCAGGTTATGATCTCATGTGGGATTGAGCCCTACATCGGGCTCCGTGCTGGGTGTGGAGCCTGCGTGGGATCTTCCATCTCCCTCATTGTCTCTGCCCTTCCCCCGTCCATGCACACACTCTCTCTCTCTCACAAAAACAAAAACAAAAAACCCCCAGCAGACTAGGAGTACAAAGAAACTATCTCAACGTGGTAAAATCATGTGTAAAAAACCCACAGTCAGCATCACAGTCACTGGTGAGAAACTGAAAACTTTTCCTTTGGCCAGGAGGCCTGCCTTCACCACTTCTATCCAGTCTATTATGAGAAGCCTGGTAGATTTGCCTGTGTCCACAGGGTGACATGATCTCATCTGCAGGGCATCCTAAAGATTTCACAAAAGCTGTTAAAACTGAAAAATGAATTCAAAGTATCAGGATGCAAAATCAACACACAAAAATCAGGTCCATTTCTGTACACTAACAAGGGACAATCCAAAAAGGAATTCAATAAAACAATTCCATTGTGTTCCAAACAATATCATAAAAAAGCTACTTAGAGGTAAACATTACCAAGGAGGGGGAAAATTTGTACACTGAGAACTACAAACTATCATTGCTGAAAGAAATTAAAGAAGATAAAGGAAAATAGAAAGACATCCCATGTTCATGGATGGAAAGACAGTATTCAAAAGATGTCAATCCTACCCGAAGTGATCTACAGATTTAACACGATTCCTATAAAAAAAAATCCGAGTGAAATCTTTTGCAGAAATGGAAAACTCATCCTAAAATTCATGTGGGATCCCAAGGGACCCCGAATAGTTTCAGTGGGGGAAGACGAAAATGTCCTGGAGACGGTGGTAGTGATCAGTGGCACATTAGGTGTGTGTTTAATCCCTCTGAGGTGTACGCTTAAAAATGACTAAGGTGGTAAGATTTATGTCTGTGTATTTTCTCACATACACACACAGAAAGAAATGAAAACAAATAACTGCACCGTGGGTATTTGTCGTTGGTGTGGGTCATGTGCTCTGTGTGCCCACGGTTGTCCCGAGCTCTGAGTGTTGTGGTCGTAGGTGGTCTGATGGGGGGATCTGAGAGCATGCTGGTGGAGTTGGCCAATCTCTGTTAACGTGCTCTACACATTTTATGAGGTGCCTACTATGTGCTAGGGGACATGCCAGCCCCTCGTGTGGTTCCAACACCCACTGTGAGGCCTCTTAATTGGCTTCAAATGTAGCTGTGGTCTTCCCGAGTTCCTTAACAAGCCTGGGTAACGAGGTGTCTCAGTCCCAATATTTGTTTAATGCTTTATTCATGGGCCCAAAACAGTGGTAACGTTCCTTTCAGGGGAGCTTTTATGATGTATGTGTCTGGTGAAGTCCCCAGCTCCTGACCCTTAGGTGCTAGATATGTTTGGGGCCATGTGAAATGTTTTGCGTCACTTGCAAGAAAGAAAAAAGAGGTGCTGTTTTTCCTCAGGAAAAGAAGAGGTATTATGCCGCCAAGCCCTGTTCTGTGGAACGTTTGTCAGAGACTGTAGAAAGCAAACACATGGAACTTTCCAGTGCTTCTCTTAAAGGCAGGAGTTGGACTCTTCACAACCAGAACAACGGTCCTGTTCCCCCATTTGCTAATCTGTTCATCAGTCCTGTCATCCACCTATCCGCCCCTCGATGCACCTGCCTGCTGGCTCATCCATTCTTCCTTTCCGTCCATCTGTCCATGTATCTATCCATCTGTCTGTCCGTCGCTCTAGTCATCCATCATTCCCATACCCATCTACTCATGTACCCATCTATCCCTCTATCCACCTATGCACTCACTCATCTACTCATCCTTCCATCAGTCCATTTGTCTGTCCATCCATCCATTCATCTGTCCATCTACCCACCTATCCCTTTATCCATCCACACACCCGTATGGCCATCTGCCCCTTCATCCCTCCATTCCTCCACTCACCCTTTCGTCCGTCCATCTGTCCGTCCGTCCGTCCATCCATCCATCCATCCACCCTTTCTTCCAACCATCTACCCACCCAACATCCCAGGACTAGGACTGCCCTACTTAACCTGTCTCTGGGTCAACGTGTGCATCTAGGCAGCTGGGCAAAGCCAGTGACTTCACGTTTCTGAGTTTCTGTTTCTTCTCCTGCCAAGTGAGACTATGTTGGTGACACGCTTAGCCCTATGCCTGGCCTACAGCGAGCAAACATTTCATACACGTAGCCACAGCCGCCATCATCAATAATAGTGTGCTCCGAAACAGGCACTCACATCCTCCCATTTTACAGAGGAGGGAACTGAGGTCGAGCGCTATGGCTCTGTTGCCTCTCAGAATGCAGATGTGAAACGTGCAGGAAGTAGGCTGGACCCCTGGGATTGCCCTTTGCTGCCCGGGTGACTGTGACCTCCTTTACATCCCTGGGGGTCCCTGAGGGCCCGGGTTCCACGGCCTGGCCTAGGAGGAAGCCAGGTGCTCTGATTTTCTACTTCTGTAAAAAATGAAAAGATTAAAAACAAAAAGATTATCACTTCACTTATTTTCCTAGTAAAATAGCTACTTTCCTTCCCAGTCTCCTCAAACCATTCCGAACAGAGTCTGCTTGGGGTTTTCTGGCGTCTCCCTTGGTTCCGTCCTGGCAGGTGAGACAGAAGATGACCACGGCGGCCCTCACGTGTGGGATCTCGGGTTCTCCTTGTGTAAATAAAATTGAAGACCACTTGGAACGAACGTGGGGCTGCTTGGATTCTTGGTTGAATTTCAGAAATGCACGCAGGGCCTGCATCTGCTCACGCACTAAAGTGACTGCCCGGCCAGCGGGGACATTCGCCATCAGGTCCCAGCCTTCCCGGACTGCCGGCCCCTGCTGTCCGCCCAGATTCATGGCAGGCACGTGACAGCGCGTCACAGGAACATGTGGGTGCCCCCGCCTTGCTCCCAAACCGTGCCCTTGGGGACGGACCTGCACGGTCAGGGCAGCCAGCCCCCATGGCGCCCAGTGGTCCCACCTCCTGGCATTCACACCCTAGTGCAGTCCCCTCCCTCACTGCACTAGGCTTGGCGTGTGCGACTGTTGGAATTTGCTATGTCACTTCCAAGATTAGGTCCTAAGGATCCCGCGACTTCCATCTTGGTGCCTCTCCCGTCCCGTCTCCCTCTCCCCCCACTGTCTCTCAGGTGGGCTGCCCCTGGATTCCCGACTCTCAAACTGTGACATAATAGACACTTGGTGTTTGTTTTTGTTTTTTAATATGTTTTCTTTGTCTCAGAGGGAGAGAGTGCACAAGCAGGGGAGGGGCAGAGAGGGCAGGAGATAGAAGATCAAGCAGATTTCCCGCTGTCAGCACAGAGCCGGATGCGGGACTCAAACTCCTGAACTGTGAGATCATAACCTGAGCTGAAAAAGAGTCAGACACTTAACCCACTGAGCCACCCAGGTGCCCTAACACTTGCTATTTTAAACTGCTAAGTTTTGGAGCGCCTGGGTGGCTCAGTCAGCGACGCGTGGACCGGCAGTTTCTAGGCGCCAGCAGTAACAATAGCTACTATTCATTGTTTGCTCCCTCGGCCTGCTCCACAGACTTCTAAACATGCACGATCTTGAGTCATCCTGACTGGACCAGCAGAGGGTCCCAGAACTGCAGTGACCTGTCCAAGGCCACACAGCCAGGTGGCGAGCCCCCAGGGAGGTCTCTTGGCAGGGGGGACGCCGGCAGGTGAGCAGGCGTGGCAGGGGCGGGGGTTCAGAGTTCACAGGCACTGCGCTCCGCAGACCGCGGCCACCTTCTCAGGGAAGGAAGAGCAAGGCGCAGGCACAGGTGCCCTCGGCACTTCCATGGCCGACGGGCTTCTGCGGGCGGTGGGGGCCAAGCCGGGCAGGAAGCGGGATGCATGTGGTGCCGCTGGACCACCTCTGTGCCCCCAGCCACTGCGGAAACAGTGGAGCAAACGGGTGGGCGGTGGGGTAGAGGAGGGGGGCCACAGGCAGGGCGTGCAGCACCCAACACGCCAGCCTCAGACACCCTCCCGCCTTCCCCCAGCCACGCCCTGTCCTCCCCCACCACCCTCTTTCCACGAGTGTTTTCTCTAAGTTGGGTCATGTTTCCTGGGTGCAAAATGAAAAATGGGTGATTCTTGTGATCAGCGTCTCAGTTAAAGATCTTTCCTTGGGCTTTACCTACTGCCTTTAGTCTAGAATTTGTTATTCTGTTAGGCTTAGTAGATTCCTAGTAATATTATTTAATATTCGATTCACAGACTGACTGGGCACCTCCAGATGTCAGGGGCAGGTTGGAGATCACGCGTGGGCTAGTTTGCGGTGGCGTTTCGGGTGCTTTATACCTTCCTCTTCAAGGCGGCCAGACTTCTCAGGGAGAAACATGTGCGTTGCAGACTTAGGGGGGTTAAACATGTCCTTTTATCTTTGCCCCTTTCTCCAGGTTGGCTTACTTTTCCTGACTGCCATTGCTCACAAAACTACCGGTCTCACTCGCAAGCCGCCGGGAGGGAGACGGAGTTCCCCGAGCTTGGGACCGTTTATAGGTTCTGTTCCCAAGCAGGACTTAACGACACCGAGCTAGCCGGCAGTTCCCTCACTTCTTCGTGAGCTCATATGGGAAGTCACACTCAGCTGTGTGGGGTTCCGTGCTCTGGAAGGACCCCTAACTGTCACACCGTTTGTGGGTCGTGCGCTGCCCACTCCTGCCTGCCACGGGTCTCTCGCAGCGTTGGCGCGGCCAGGGCCTGGCTGCGTGCAGCACAGTGCGGTGTCACCGGGCTCCCTCCCTGACCCGCATGGGGGCCGGGCCGCCGTGCTTGGTCTTGTCAGAGAGATGTCACCGTTTCCTGCACCCCTACGTTTTTCTTGTACGTCTGAATACATATGGTACAAATCGATAATGCGTTGTTACTCTACTTTTATTAAGCAGTTAGTGATACTTTGGTTGGCTCTCCTAGGGTTTAGATATGCATCCTCCATTTTCGGTCTCCCTGAAAATAACGCATCATCTCACCTATCGCGTACGGACTCCCGCCTTCTGTGCTGTTGGCCTCACATGCCACTTACACGGGCTCTGTATCCGCAGACCTCTGCTTTGGACACTCAGTGTTTTCGTCTTCCTTTTGTGTAAGTCGTTTCCAGAGCGCTTCGTTTCTCCGTGTAAATCCAAGTTTCTCTCTTGTTTCATATTCCTTGTACCTGAAAAGCTTAGCTTTAATATCCTGTGGCAGGGATCTTCTGTAGCGAATTATCTAAGATTTTATTTTTCTGAAAAAAATTTTAAATTTTGCTTTCACTTATTAAAGGTTTTTTGTTTGTTTGTTTGTTTTGCAGGAGGTAGATTTGTGTGTCACCTGTTGTTTTCTGTCTCAGCGCCTCATTGTCCTCTGGGCCACATAGCTCCCGATGAGAAGTCTGCTGTCATTCTTACGTCTCCTGTATTTCCCTGGCCTGCCTCAATGGTCTTCTCTTTCTCTTTCAGTGTTTTGACTATGATGTGTCTTTTTTTTTTAAGTAAATAATCCTGCTTGGAGTTCTCTGACCTTTTTGGATTTGTGACTCGGTATCTTTCATTATTTTTGTGAAATTCTCAGCTGTCATCTCTTCAAATATATCTTCTACACCGGTGTGTCCCTCCTCCTTCTGGGGCTTCAGTCACAAGTATGTTAAATTATTTATACCGTGTCACGTGCTTTTTAAACTCCTCACTGTCATCACGGGCATGGTCCCCTCCCTGCCCTGCCCTCCTTCTCTTCCTCTCTGTATTAGAGTTTGGAAAGTCTCTATCACCCTGTCTTCCCCGGCTCTTCCTCCAGCTCCGAGAGTCCGGTGATGATCTCCGTGAAGACGCTTCCCGTCCTGGTACCATGTATTTTATTCCGTGAAACCCACTCCTTTGTTTCCACGGCCCCAGGCGCGGCTCTCCTGGACTAATGACCGTTGATGCATTACTACGGCTACTTCTGCTTATACCCCCCTCCCCTCCTCCTCCTGTTGTATGAGATGGGAGGAGGGGTCTGGTTCTTATGACTCTATTATTGCCAACACCGTCTTTTTTCTTAAAGCACGTCCACATCTTTATATTTAAAGGTTGCTTCTCATGGACAGCGTGGTTTCCGGCTTACTTGGATCAGAAGACCGAGCGTGACTTTCCTGACTCTAGGCCAACATTGAGAACAGCATCAGATATATTCTTTGGCCGTGTAATCAGAGCCACAAGGACTTGGTGTTTTTGAGACGGAACGAGGGGCAGTGCTGCCTGGCGCCATGCCGAGGACGCAGGCGCCTGCGGACCTGCCTTCCCGGCCGGGCGGAGCGGTGCCGTCCGCATGCGTGCAACAGGGACTGACAGGTGACTGCTGTGAGGACTAAGTGCACAATCCTTTCACCCTCTTGCCTTTACCAAAAGGCCTGGCACACAGTAGATGCTGATTTAATGCGTTCTAGACTCCTGCTGGCTTATTGAGATAAACGGATAACCAATAAATTGTCCGAAAGCGTTCATTCCCTTCCTCAAGGTCCTGTGCCTGGGGAGCCACCCATGCCCTGCCCCCGCGCCCAGCACAGGGCTTGTGCTCTCCACGCGCTTTTCCAGCGTAAGGGGACCACGTCGATTTATGCAGTTGCCGTCCCCCAAAATGCCGTTTGTGCGTTTCTTCTCCTCTGGATATAAACGTTCGGTTTAGGGGACCTGTTAGGAGTCAGGGAGACACACGTTTCTTGCCAGCGGGTTGCCATGTGGCCTTGGGCGAACCCTCTCAGCTTCTCTGAGCCTCAGTGTCTTTGTAAAAGAGGGACGAGCGGCCTAAGGTAAGTGCCAGAGCCAGACGTAGAGTCGGCGCTCAGATGCTCATTATCCATTCTCTCTCGTGTCCTTTACCCCCTCCCCCACCGTGGCCCCCCCGGACAGCCCTCAGGTGCCCCAGGGAGGACAGGGGGCACGCGCGGCGTTTTCTGGCCTCGCTCGGCCTCAGCTGTTACCCAGATAAGCTTTTAACCCACTTCCTCTATTTACTCCATTGTCCTGGAAAGAGAGTAGATTATCGACTTTGGAACGCACAAGAATTGCAGCATTTTGCCTCTCCAGACCGTGGTTTCTCTTTAGAGATG
>PJEM01014851.1:0-32878 GCA_004023845.1 Helogale parvula | reverse complement strand
ATTTTAAAGCAAGTAATTCATGACATTTAGTACATTCACAACCTTATGCATCCACTATCTAGTTCCAAAGCATTTTAATCATTTCGAAAGAAATCCGCCTGCCTACTCGGCAGTTACTCCCCATTCTCGCTTTCCCCCAGCCCCTGGGGAGCATGAACGTGCTTTCTGTCTCTATGGATTTACCTATCCTGGATATTTTCTATAAAAGCAATAATATGGTATGTGACCTTTTGTGTCTGGATTCTTTCACTTACCACAATGTTTTCAAGATTCATCCATGATGTAGCATGTATCGCTATTTCATCCCTTTTCTGGCTGAATAAATGCTGTATATTTTATTTGCAACTTATTGCAGGTACCTGATCTTACCACTAGATGGCACTACTTTCCTAGGAATTTCCTGGTGGTTGTTCACGTTTGGGAAATTAACTCAAATTATATCAGTTCAGGGACTGCTTTCATCGGAAGGCCTAATGAATTAGCCATTATGGGTGTTTTGACAGCACGATATACAAAGTGTCATGGATCTAGCCACTAGATGCTGTTGTCAGCTACAGTGGCTTCTGCCAAAGCAGATAGTACTTTCCAGATCTGTTTACCATTTCATATTAAATTATAGTAGTATACATCTTTTTATTAAGTTGCCAATGAATAACAATATTCCTGTCAGGATTGAAATAACAAAATACAATAGAGAAGTTTGTAATGTAGTTATAAAATCTGCATGATACTTGGCTTGGTAAGTATTAGCTAACGGATCATGAGCAGAGGAAAGTATCATGGGAAAACCTCATGGGTTTCCTTAATCACCCGACAGAAATGAAAGTAAAGTAACACCCTCCTTCGAGGGCTTTGTGAGTACGAAACGAAATATGTCTGCGAAAATGCCCTGCTATCCGGGAAGCACTATGCTAATTGTTACTAATTGTGACTAATGTCACACTCATTAGTATTTATATCGTGCATGAGAATGTTATTCTCTTTCAGGTACTGTAATTCGGCTCAGGGTTTATCAAGAATTTTAATAACGTTGGGAGGCTGGCTGGCTAAGTCGATAGAGCAAGAGACTCTAGATCAAAGTGTCATGAGTTTGAGCCCCATGTTGGCTGTACAGGTTACTTAGGGAAAAAATAATTTTTAAAAATGTTTATTTATTTATTTTGAGAGAGAGAGGGAGAAGAGTCCAAGTAGGCTCCTCGCTGTCAGTGCAGAGCGGGACATGGGGTTGATCCCATGAACCATGAGATCATGACCTGAGCTGAGATCAAGGGTCGGAAGTTTGAGCCACCCAGGCACTCCCAACCCTCCAAAAAGAATTTTAACAATTTAAAAAGCAATTCTAGTTTGAACATTTCTCTGAGACTATCATCAGAATGAGTGGTTTGAATACATTCTATAAGGAAATTACAGCAATTTTAAGTAAGTGACCTCTTGTACTGGAAATTCCTAATTTGTTTCGTTTAGCTAGATGAGGTAAATAAATGAGTTCTAGTCCCTCTATTCTATTTTACCCTTATTTTACCAGGAGGGTTGTTTTGTTTTGTTTTATTTTTAGGTATTCTCTATACTGTTGGACCCTGTTTCCCAATGCGAGTCACTGAGAATGGAATCCACGAACACAAATGGAACTGGTTAGTAGGTGTTTATTTTAGTTCGGCTGAACGGCCCCTCCGAATAGGTGTATAGTCCTCAGAAGGCCGCCCCAGGGAGCGGAAGCTCAGGGTTTATAGGAACCGAGTAACTGTCACCATCTGACAGCGTTTAGTGGTAGTTAATCATATGACTTTCACCTGCAGACTTTGCCTTTTCCAGGTGGGGTTGTTTTAACAGAATCTTAAGAAACAGATTCATTGCATTACATTCCTAGGGTTACCAGCCTGGAAGTGGGCAAGTGAAAACAATAGTTGGTAATTTAGGGTCCAACAATACTCAACACAGGGCTCGAATTTACAACTCTGAGACCAAGAGATGGAGCCAGCCAGGCGCCCCTGACTAGGAGTTTCTTCAAGGTAACAATCATTTTATTTATTGAATTCTCATTACCAAATAGTGCCTGGCCTTCAAATTTTAAAAAAATGAAGTGTTTATTGGATGCATAAGTGAATAGACGAATACATCAGTACTAAAATGCAGAGAATACAAGGTTAAAACAGTTTGCTATGTTTTAAAATTATTAGAGGTCCATTTCAAAGTCACAAATTATCCCCTGCTTGATCTAGCTGCTTCATTAAAAGCGATGCAAATAGTTAACATCTATAATCATCTTTCACAGATGAAACCAAAGCAAGCAGGCGGTGTTCATAGGCAGGCTTGCAAATGATTTACGTGACCTCAGTTTAAGATGTGAGCAGTACAGAGTTCTTTGCGTGTGTAGCAAGCACTGGGATTTTGCAAGCAGAATGGGTGGACGCGTGGGGCAAACGGATTAAAGGAGATTAAATCCACACAGAGCATTCATTCAGCTCAGTACCTGGCTCCTAGAACTTTGCGCTAATTGGGTAAACCCTCTCCAGGCAGAGGCAGGCTGGACCCACAGCGTGGCCAGAACAGTGGGGATTGGATTTCTGTCCCCAAGCTTCCTTGGTGGGGCAACCTTGTATAATGAACGAGCTGCAGAGCTATTTTGGAGGTCCTGAGGGCCTAGCTGTTGCCATTAACAGATGACATACCAGGTCATGATCTCACAGTTCGTGAGTTCGAGCCCCACGTCAGGCTCTGCACAGACAGCTCAGCGCCTGGAGACTGCTTTATATTCTGTGCCTCCCTCTCCCTTTGCCCCTCCCCCATTTACGTTCTGTCTCTCTCTCTCTCTCTCTCTCAAAAAATAAATAAACATTAAAAAAAAGTTTTTTGAAAAAGAAGAGGCGATGTGCTTCCTCTCTTCCTCTCAGATGATTATTTATGAGTAACTCCCCCAACCCTGCAGCCTTCTGAGACATAGTCTCCTGTATCTCTTACATCCGCACACCTTCGTTTTCTTCTCAGTAATATTTCTGTTCTGGAATGGCGAGGAACACCAACAAACACTAAAGGTTTTGGAGTGCATTCTCCTGGATTTTGAATAATAGTAACACTGCTCATCATAGGCTTAAAAAATAAATGAATAGACTTTATTTTCTAGAGCGGTTTTGGGTTTTTAGTAAAATTGAAAGGAAAATGCAGACAGTTCCCACACACTCTCCCCGGCACAGCCTCCTTCACCATCAACATCCTGCCCCAGAGCGGTCCGTGTGTTACAGTGGATGGACCGACGCTGACACATCATTTTTTAAAATGTCTATTTATTTATTTTGAGAGGGGAAGGACAGAGGAAAAGAGAGAGAGAGAGAGAGAGAGAGAGAGAGAATCTAAAGCAGCAACCACTGATCTCTTCACCATTTCTACTACAGTTTTGCCTTTTCCAGAATGTCTTGTAACTGGGATTTTTCACTTAGCAATGTGCATTTCACACTCTTCCACGTCTTATCAGGGCTTGGTAGCTCATTTGTTCTTAGCACAGAATAATATTCCATTGTATGCATATACCACAGTTCATGTACCCATTCTCCCGCTGACAGGCATCTTATTTGTGTCCAAGTTTTGGCAACTATGAATAAAGTTAATATGAGCTTTCATGTGCAGGTTTGGTGTAGATATCAGTTTTCAGTTCCTCTGGGTAAGAACCAGGGAATGTGATCGCTGGATTGTATGCTACTGATACGTTTAGTTTTGTAAGAAACCTCCAAACTGTCTTACAACATGGTTATACCGTTTTGCATTCCCAGCAGCACTGCATGAGAATTCCTTTTGCTCCACATCCTCACCAACGTTTGGTGTTAGTGCTCGGGATTTTAACCATTCGAATAGGTGTGTAGTGCTAATTCATTGTTGTTTTAATTTGCAGTCCCTTATGGTGTATGATTTTGACCATCTTTCCATATGCTTATTTGCCATGTATATATCTTCTTTGGTGAAGTGTCTGTTCAGGTCTTTTTCCAATAGTAACTGGATTCATTTTCTTATTGAGTTTCATCATGATTTTTTTTAACAGTTGTGGAGACTTTAGTAAACATAGAAAAACACAGGGGAAAAAATAGAAACATCTATAACCTAGAAATAACCGGAGCACTGTTTTATACTCTCGGACCTGCTTTCTCTGTACATAAGTAAACATTAGTATATATGGTACATTAAAGATTAGGGTAACACTCAACAACTGTGCAAATGCCAGGTTCATACATGCTCCCCGCACAGTTAGCACTCCTGGAGGCGCTGCGGTCTTCATTTGCTCCTCATGCTGCTTCAGCTCCGGATGCTTCTCCTCTGTTCCTTGTTGCAAACGATGTCAACATCTTCACAATGTCTCGGTGACTGGCAGGTGGCCTTCCATCTTTCTTCCCTAAAAACCACAGCAATTTCAAGCAACATAAATACAGTATGGAAAGGGTTTCTATAAATCTCTTACAAATGATAGTTCTTTCTCAAGGAATTTGGAAAATTATACCCAATCCACTTCCTAATTCATGTGTGTCCAGTTTACAGCTTGGTGTAGTTTTGGATAAATACATCTGGATTCAAATCCTGGCTCTGGGTGGTAGAATGTAAGCTTTTTAACCTATCTAATTTTATCTTTCCTACATTTAAAGATAGGAATAAAAATATCCAAGTTGTAGGACTGTTGGATGATGATGGATAATGACCAATGACAATGTGCCTAATTCAGTTCAATGCCTGGCACCTAGGGACCCTTCATGATTGGTAGTATTATAGGCCAGCGTGTCAAGCAGTCTGAGCTGGTATTATTAAAATGAGTGATTGCTAATGTTGTTTATTCATTCGACAAACATTATCTATCTTAATGATCTGTTATGACCCTATAGGTATTTATCCATTGAAGATATTGAAAAAAGGAAAGAAGGAAGGAAGGAAGGAAGACAGAAAGAAAGGAAGGAAGGCAGGAAGGGAGGAAGGAAGGAAGGAGGGAAGGAAAAAGCTTCTTGCCCCCGAGAAGCTTGTTTTCTAGTGCATAAACGGGTAAATAAGCCACAGCCAGAATGCAGGATGGAGCTAACCCAGAGCCGCGCACAGGGTGAGAAGGTTTTCCGAAGGGCTGCTTGTCTCATCAGGGAGGCTTTCCCCCAGTCACTATCAAGCTTGACTTGAGGTGTGAAGAGGAGTCGCCTCCAGAGGCAGGGAAGGCAGGGAAGGGTGAATGAATACAATGCGTTTGCAGAACTAGGCAGTAACGCTGCCTTGGGCAGCTGTAGGAGGTGAACCCAAGAGGCCCCTTCAGCAGACATCACTATCTGGCCTCTCATTTCCTACAACTCCCTCCCTGCTCCCATCCCACTGGCCTCCTTGCTCTTCCTTGGATCCCCAAGCGCTCTCCAAACCCCGGGCTCCTTTGGAATGTCCTCCCGGCAGACAGCCGCCCTCAGCTCCTGCAGGCCTCTGCGTAAGTGCCACTTCGCTGACCATCCTGTTGACCGGTTTCCCTGTGCTGTCTCTCCCCACAGCGCACGTCACCGCCTGCCACGCCATATACTTTACCCATTATTTGTCTGTTGTTCATCTCTGCTGCTCTTCCCGCGGTGAGGTGAGCAGTGCCTGACCTGTGCCACATAGTTCTTTTTTTAGGCGAGCGCCACATGACTGCTGTTGAATTGAAGTTGACAGTACATCTCTTTGAATGATGTGTTTGTATGTTTGTTTCTGTTTTATAGTCAGCGAAGGGCTAACGACCTACGGAGTTCTTACCTAACCTTCTTCTATACACTAAAGCAGCGAGCATTATGATCCAAATAATTTAAGTTGATCCTAAAACATGCTCAACGCCACTCATCATTGGGGACATACAAACCAAAAGCACAATGAGATCTCACCTCAACAACTAAAATCAAACAACACAGGAAACAACAGGTGTTGGCGAGGATGTGGAGAAAGGGGAGCCCTCTTGCACTGCTGGTGGGAATGCAAACTGGTGCAGCCACTCTGGAAGATAGTATGGAGTTTCCTCAAAAAGTTAAAAATAGAACTACCCATGATCCAGCAATTGCACTCCTAGGAATTTACCCAAAGGATCCAGAAATATTTATCCAAAGGGATACGTGTACCCCAACATCTTAGCAACATTATTTACAATAGCCAACTTATGGACACGGCCCAAACGCATATTGGCTGTGAATGGACATAGACAGTGTGGTGTATATACAAGGGAATATTGCTCAGCCATAAAAAAGAACAAAATCTTGCCATTTGCAATGACATGGATGGAACTAGAGAGTATTATGCTAAGCAAAATAAGTCGGAGAAAGAAAAATACCATGTGATTTCATTCATGTGTGGAATTTAAGAAACAAAACATTAGCAAAGGAGGAAAAAGAGAAACAAACCAAGAGACTTTTTATTTCATTTTTTCATGTTTATTTGGAGAGAAAATGTGTGTGTGTGTGTGTGTGTGTGTGTGTGTGTGTGTGTGAACAGGAGAGGGGCAGAGAGAGAGGGAGAGAGGGAATCCCAAGCAGGCTCCTCACTGTTAAGCACAGAGTCCAATCTCAATGGTTTTTAACAAAACTGTGAGATCATGACCTGAGATGAGCCATCTCATCATGAGATGAGACTGTGCCACCAGGGTGCCCATAACCCGGGTGCTCAGCTGTAGACAGCACACCGTTGGTTACCCGAGGGGAGAGGAAGAGGTGAAATAGGCAATGGGGACGGAGGGGTGCACCTGCTGTGATGAGCCGGGGTGGTGAAGGGAAGTGTTGAATCACTGTATTGTACACCTGCAACTAATATGACACTGTATGTTAACTGGAATTAAATAAAAAGGTAAAAAAATAATTTAAGTTGATCCTGGGAAGTGGTGATGGAGAAATCTGTGAGAAATCTTTAGTTCCTTTAAAAGGGGCTCACGCATTCTTCATATTTAAGAAACACTCTTATAATACCTTAGATTGTTTATGTGGGCTTTAGTAAGGCATATAGGAGTTAAACAATAAACAGTACCACCACTTACTAGCTCTGTGTTCTTGTGCAAATTATTTATTTGTGAACTGCCTGTCTACAGTTTTTGAGAGGATTAGGTGAGATAATGCATGAGAAGTGCCTAGTGCAGTGCCTAGGCATAGAAGGCCCTCGGTAAATTGGGCTGTGTTATGCTCATTATCTTAGGAGGAGGGGAATAAAGCTGAATCGTTTTCAAAGAACCATATCCTTTCTTCCAGAATAGGTACCGCAGTCTGAAGCCCCACATGCATGTGAGTCCTGAGCATTTCTCTCACAGGATCTCAGGACTTGTGTGGGTTTGCCCATTATTGCTCTCCAGCACCTAGCCGGGTGCTTGGTGCGTGTGCCACGTGTCAACCGCCTCTCGGGAAGTCCGTGTATAAAGGCCATGTAAATCCCAGTAGTGAACACACGGGGGTAGTGTTGTGCCATTCCCCCCCCCCCCCCCCCCCCCCCCCCCCCCCCCCCCCCCCCCCCCGCCTGGCTCCTTTCAACAAACTCGATAGAGGAAAGTGCATTTTTTAAGCCAACTTTTAGTCAAGAAAGCAAGTTCTCTATTTCTTTAAAGATCAGGCTCTCTGGTTTTGCTTCATTAATGCCTGAAATAAATACCTATCCTCTCCATTGAAATACAAATAAAATCTAAAAGCTTGACTGTATCCGTACCCAAGACGGAATAGGGAGTTTAAACGGCAACATGTTTAAATCAGAGATTGAAGCGGGTTATCCCTCTCTATCGGGTAACATAAAAAATAATGACATTGGAAGGAAGGTAATTAGAGAGGCCCTCTTAAACACTAATTTGCTGGGTTAATCATTGTGGACACTTTCCACAGGTAATTGCTAACCCTGAATACTTCATTCTACAAATATTTACTGAGTGCCTTCTAGGTGTTGGGGCTCTTTCTGGGAGCTGGGGAATTAAGTGAGGAAGACAGACAATACTTGTATCTTTGTGT
This sequence comes from Helogale parvula, assembly GCA_004023845.1. Taxonomy (NCBI): domain Eukaryota; kingdom Metazoa; phylum Chordata; class Mammalia; order Carnivora; family Herpestidae; genus Helogale; species Helogale parvula. The sequence goes on along the minus strand of PJEM01014851.1, from coordinate 24,932 downwards.
TTAGCCCGGGGGATATTCTGTCAGGAGAAGGAGGGAGGGATTTAATGTGCATGCAGAGGCTCAACACTCTTGAAAGAATATTTTAGAAACACTTAGATGTATTCAGAGGAAGGGGGATTTAGAGATTATCTTGTGGAAATTCAGATGCCTAGAGGGGCCAGACAAATAATATACAGAAATAAAATGGGACAGGTGGGAACTGCCGTTAAGTGAAGAGCAGCAACCAATTAAAAAAAAGATTTTTTAAAATGTTTTTATTTATTTTTGAGAGATAGTGAGAACAGGGGAGGGTCATAGAGAGAGAGGGAGATACAGAATCTGAAGCAGGCTTCAGGCTCTGAGCTGTCAGCACAGAGCCTGATGTGGGGCTCGAACCCGTGAACCGTGAGATCATGACCTGAGCCGAAGCCGAACGCTTAACCGACTGAGCCACCCAGGCACCCCTAAAGATTTTTTTTTAGTGTTTATTGTATTTTTGAGACAGAGACAGAGACAGAGGGCAAGCAGGGAAGGGGCAGAGAGAAGGAGACACAGAATCCGAAGAAGGCTCCAGGCTCCGAGCTGTCAGCACAGAGCCTGATGCAGGGCTTGAACTCGTGAACTATGAGATCATGACCAGAGGTGGAGGCCAGATGCTCAACTGAATGAGTCACCCAAGTGCCCCAAGTGGCTTCCAATTTAAAGACCACGCCCTCCCAGTTATCTCAGGCTAGAATTTTCCTCTCTCTCGCCTTCCCCCTCCCTCCCTCTCTGTCCAAAACCCCAATCCCCTCAGAACACTCCCCCCCTTTCCCTCAGGTCACCAGAAAGAAAGCACTGCTCTCAGAAAAGTGGGTTCCGAGAACCAGAAACAGGGGATCATCATCTTCCGGTGCCATTATCAGAGGAGGAAGGTGGTGGGTGCGCTGTGCCTTCCTCCCTGTCACTTGTGAATGTTGTGAAGGGAGTCCCGGAGGCCAGGTTTTTCAAGAGAATTCAGATTTGGATTTTTTTTTTCTTTTTTTTTTAATGTTTTTATTTATTTTTGAGAGAGAGAGACAGCGTGAGCAGGGGAGGGTCAGAGAGAGAAGGAGTCACAGGATCTGAAGACAAGCTCCAGGCTCTGAGCTAGCGGTTAGCACAGAGCCTGATGCGGGGCTTGAACCCACGAACCATGAGATCATGACCTGAGCCGAAGTCGGACACTTAACCGACTGAACCACCCAGGCGCCCCCAGATTTGGATTTTGTAAAAGAAACCAGAAATTTCGTGGGAAACCTCCCAACTTTAGAAAGTTGCTTATGACTGAAACTTTTGTCAATGCTACAAGGGCCAATCCAAGGGCCAAGGGAGCTAAATTTTCCTCCTTGCCCCAGAGTTTAATATCTAACCTAATTCAATCCTCTAATTTCATAGACGAAATAACAGACAGAGAGGGGTGCCTGGCTGGCTCAATTGGAAGAACGTGCAACTCCCAGTCTTGGGATTGTGAGTCTGAGCCCCATGTTGGGTGTAGAGATTACTTAAATTAAAAAAAAAAAATTGGGGGCAGCTGGGTGGCTCAGTCAGTTAAGCGGCCTGCTGTTGATTTCAGCTCAGGTCATGGTCTCATGGTTGTGAGATGGAGCCCCACGAAGGGCTCTGCTGGGCATGGAGCATGCTTGGGATTCTCTCTCTCTCTCTCTCTCTCTCGCTCTCTCTCTCTCCCTGTTTCTCCCCCACTTGCACGTGCATGCACGTACAAACTCGCTCTCTCAAAAAAAAAATAAACAAATAAATAGACTCAGAGAAGCTAATGACTTGTCCAACATCCATAGTTTTTCCATTTAGTAGTAAAATAGCTGGAAAACGTGGAGGAGTCAGGTGACAACTACCAGACAGCTCTCCTCAACTTTAAAGAAGTAGGGCTTGAAACGGAGCCATGCTACTTGGCAGTGTTGGTGCTGAGACAATTCAGAGTGTGCTTTATCCTAACAATGAATGTGGTACCTAATGTGGAAAATGAGGACTATCGCCAAGGGACCAATGAGGAAACAAAGATGAGGGGGTGGGGGTTACCAACGGGCACCGTGGTGGGAAGTGCGGACACCACCCTGTGCGGGAGACCAGCTGCAGGATAAGATCGAGAGATTCCGGGTAAGTCAGACATGCTATTCTTTCACAAATCTAATAAGAGAAGCGCATATGGGTTTATCTATTAAATTAAGAAAAAACATGACTCGATAGCGCATGGGAAACACAGAGAGCGGTGAGGACGGTGGCGGAGCTCTGATGAAGGAGGGGATGAGGCAGCTGGGCTCCAGCTCCTGGGGCCATTTCAAGTGCATCCAGTGGCCATTTTGTGGAAACAGGAACTTAACAGATTTTGGTACCCTGCAAGAAAGTTCCATGCCTTTGTTTACTCTACTGGGCTAATTCTTGTGTCTTGATATCCGGAGGGGAGAGCCAAATGCTGAAGTCATCCTCTGGTTTTGTGAAGTCTCGTTCACCTCCCATTTACTCTGTCAGGGCAGAGTAGGTGTCTACTCCTCACTGTCATATTCCTCAGGTGCTGGAAGCCATTTCTGAACTGTACCTTGTGAAGGAAATTATAGGAATTTCATCTGTTGTGATTATAGGAGCAAATATTACATTTCCTGAGAGACCGGTTTTACCTCCCCTCAAGAAAACAGGCTATTGACCCCTGCTCACAAAGAACTAACTTTTGCCTTTGCTATGCTAAAAACACTGCCTTATATTCGAATGCTAAAGATCCCTTCCTTCCCCATGTGATGAGCATCTAGTCACCCACATTAATCACTACTGATAAAGATTATGCATGAGTTTTCTACCAATTTATGTTCTGGGAAATTTTTACATACCAATGAATTTGTGGGTCAGAAATCATTGTCTAAGGCAATTGCCACTCCTGTTTTGTACCCCATACATTTTTTTTCAATAAATAAAATGACTCTCCGGTCAGAGCAGAGATTCCTGCCTGCTGATCAGAAAGAACCTCCTGGCTCTCTCATTCCCTTCCCCTTTCGCTGATTCTTACCTCTTTTGCACCAACACCAACCATCCTTCAGGGGACCCTGGACCTGCTGGAGCTGGACTCCGGCCCTCAGAAGACCCCCCGTGATGGCGTGTTTAGTCGGGCTGAAGTGGCTTTGCGGGAATGGAAAAATCAGAAGCCATTGGAAGGGACCTCAGAGCTAGTTCTCATTGTGTGCACCCACTCCCACCCTGCAAGGGTGACCACACTCCCCCCCTCACACGGCTGCCTCCATCGGCAATGGGACATGCTATGTACTGTTGCCGTGGCTGGCCAGCAGCCAGAGTCGGCGGTGCGAGACCCTCCCCAGATGAGGATGCCTCACTCCAAAATAGATCGTCATGATGTTTTTGGCCCACAGCCCATACTTTTATAATGAGACTTCATGTGATTCATGGGTTTTAATAAAACCATAATAAGTATTAATAACACATGCTGTTAATCAATTGGCATTCTCCTACAAAGAGCTCAAACTCTTATTTTTTACAGTGATATCTTTGTACTTACAGATGAACATTAATAAATCTCTCTTCATAACGGGAAAAACAAGAAGTTTCCCAGCAACAATGTGAGTTAGCTCCACTTGGTCCGAAGAGCAACAGGGGCTTGGAAATTCTATTTTTTATTTTTATTTTTCATTTTAAGGAATCTCCACCCAAACCCAACTTGGGACTCAAACTCATTGAGGGTCACACATTTTACTGACTGAGCCGGCCAGGCACCCTGTGAGCTTGGACTTTCAGATCAATGATCACTGAGATTACTCCAGAATGGAGTTTAATTTCTGAATGAGCACTCTCACCCCATTCAAAATGAAAGTTTCTAACCCGTCTAAGTCAGGGACTTGCACACCTTGAACACTTTGAGTCCTTTTATCCATTCGTCCGATAATTGAGTTCTTGACGTGCATCAGGCACCCTGCTAGTTAACAAAGACACGGAATGAACACCGTGGACGTGATTCCTGTTTTCACTAAGCTGTTACTTTAGAGCCAAACAAAATGAAAACAAACAGCAACCAAAAATTCAAGTTGCAAAAAAACGTTCTGAAGGGAAAAAATGTGCTGAGATGGAGGATAATGGCAACTCAGGGAGACTGAGTTTAAATAGAATGGTCTTGGAAGACCTCTGGGGAGATGACATTTAAGCTGACCTCTTTGAGAGAAAAAAAAAAAAAGATGTAGCGCTTTCCAGGCAGGAGGAAAGGAAAAATGTAAAGACCTCTGCTTCCTTGACTTAGTGCTGAGAAAAAAACCCAGCCATGGCCACAGCCATAGCGACACGGGAGATGTGGCGCTAGATGATGTAGAGGGGCGCAACACCCTCACCGGTCATGATCAGAGGAGCCCAGATTTTGTTTCAGGGCTTTGGGAGCCCCAGGAAGAGTTTTCAGGTGCAAGGCAATGTGATCTAATTTAAGTTTTGAGAGAAATGTTCTTGGTGTTGTAACAGGAATGGACTGCAAGAGGCTCAGTGCAGAACCAAGTACATGGATTAGGGGGACACCACAGGAGAGAAGACCAGACGGCTGGCTGCATCGGGCTGTTGGCACTGCGGATGGAAAAAAAGTGAGGCAGATTTGGAGTTATACTTTGATGAGGTAATTGATGGGACTTGCAGACAGATTGATGATGGGAGGTAAGGGATGCCTCTTAGATTTCTGGCTTGAGGAATGGAATGCATGGAATCCCGGTGTAATAAAACCATAAATAGAGCTGGTCCACTTAAAGAAAAGGAAAAGGGGCTGGCTGGGTCCTGTCTATTGGGATGCCTTTCCCCTTTCCAACTGCCTTTGGGTCTCCCTACAATACTCATGGATGGTTCTCCATCTTTAGGGTGCTGAGACACTTGGACAGTTTATTAAACACTGGTTTCTACGTGTAGTGTTACTGGAGTGAAGCACTTAGATACAGAGCAGAAGGTGAATGTGGACGCGCCTGCTGATAAGAACCACGTATCCACTGTTTTCAACTAACCTACAAAGTATTGATTGGAAACACCTAAAAGCAACTGGCAGTTTGCTGGCAGGCTTATGACTCCTTTTTGTAAGCTTTTTCTTTTTTTAAGGGAGGTGTTTTATTTTTAAATTTTTACTTTTCTATTCTTCACACTCTACTGAAATACAGTAGGACCAATAACCCAATGTCTGTTATTTATTTTCCTAGAAACTCTGCCAGCGATTCTTCCAGTGGTTGGGATGAATTGTACTTTCTTATTTTTTTTTCTTTTTTAAGTAGGCTCCATACCCGGTATGGGGCTTGATTGAACTCATGACCCTGAGATCAAGAGTTTCATGCTCTAATGACTGAGCCACCCAGACGTCCTTGAATTGTACTTTTTTAAAAAAATGTTTACTTATTTATTTTGAGCGAGACAGAGTGTGCGAGTGGGGGAGGGACAGAGAATTCCACGCAGGCTTCACCCTGTCAGCACAGAGCCTGGCTCAGGGTTCCACCTCGTGAATGATGAGATCATGACTTGAGCCAAAATTGAGTTGGATGCTTAACCAACTGAGCCACCCAGGTGCCCCTGAATTGCACGTTCTTAATTAATGATGTTATCATGGCATCGTCTCTAACCATGAGAACTAAGTTATATGGATGTGTGAACATGTGTCTCTGCTCAAAGTCCTGTAGCGCAGCTGATAGAACATTCCAGATGTTCTTACAGCATATATAAAAAACTAAGGAACTAAAAAACGATTTGCCCTTTGTTGTTTCCTTTGATGCTTTATTTATTTGGATTCAATTTATCCTCATTAAATATTTTCTTAATTTGCACTTCCTGAATTGATTAAAATGAATGAAAGTAAAGCAGAAATGTGCAAATTAATTCATTAAGAAGATCAACCCAGAGTGTCAAAAAGGGTAAATCAACCCCAAACAAAGCTAGCTGGGTTTTCTTTTTTGTTGTTTGGTTTTTTTGGTTTTGTTTTTGCAAGTAAAGTGTCATCAGTCTCCTTTGTTTCTGTTGCTGGCAGGTGAGCTGTCCAGCCGGACCCACGCATCCCTAGTGACTTACAGAAGCCGGGTGGTCCTGGGGTGAGCAACAGAGAGACCGTTTCTGCTCTGCTGGTGTATCTCCCTCTCCCTTCTCTGAATGGTTATCACACTTCTGTGACTCCTCTGGCACACGCTACATCCTGCTTCACATTCTGCCCTGCATCTTCTTATCTCTCCTACTAGACATTGCGGACATTCCCTGAGGTCCAGGCCTGGCCCTTCTCCTCTGGTTTCATCTTGGCTTGCCTGCATTAAAGATTTTCAAGCCATATCTCTAATTTTGACCTTTTCCCTTGGCCCCTGACCTGAATTTCCAACAGGCTGCTGGGCATTTCACTCCCAGCTCAAGCTCCACGTGTTTAAAGTGCTCACCAGCTGCTAGCTCTTCTCTTTCTGTTAATGATCACCGTCTTGCTGGCTGAAGACACACGTGTTCCTCACGTCTCTTCCACTCCGTATCTCATCAGGCACTCTGTCCTATTGATTTTTCTCTGTTCTCGTCAAAATGACTTATTTACTTTCTGCCAAATACACCTTGCACTTTCCCTCTGCTGATGTTATTACCTGTAGTTGCATCTACCAAGACAGCCCTCCGACCTGCTGAGTGAAAGACTCCAAGCAGGAGTTCCAGCCCCACCTGCCAAGTCAGCCCCCACCTGGGCGGTGTCTCTGCTGAGCATTATTCCACTTCTGAGCTCTTCTAGCACGAGCTGACTTCCTTTTTCTAAATGTTTTCTCAGATCATTTGTCTTTCCTTTCTGAGGCTGTACGGTGTGGTGCAGGTGTTCTTGAAGCCTTTCATTGTTATTACGCTTCTCTTGGTTCATGACTACTTACATTTCTTTTTTAAATTTTTTAATGTTTATTTATTTTTGAGAGAGTGACAGAGAGACAGAGCGTGAGCATGAAAGGGGCAGAGAGAGACACACACACAGAATCCAAAGCAGGCTCCAGGCTCTGAGCTGTCAGTGCAGAGCCCAACACAGGGCTTGAACTCACAAACTGTGATATCATGACCTGAGCTGAAGTCAGATGCTCAACCAACTGAGCCACCCAGGTACCCCTACATTTTAATTACATGGTAAATTCCTTGAAGACAGGAATCTCATCTTTTTTTTTTTTTAGTCCTTATTTAATTTTATTTTTTTTCCCATTTTCCATAATATTTTATTATCAAATTGTTTTCCATACAACACCCAGTGCTCAGGAACCTCATCTTAAAAAACACTTTGCACTGGGGATGCCCTGGTCACTCAGACGGTTAAGTGTCCAATGTGGGTTCAGGTCATGATCTCGTGGTTCATTAGTTTGAGCCCCTCGTCAGGCTTTGTATTAACAGTGCAGAGCCTGCTTCGAATACTCTCTCCCACTCTCTCTCTGCCCCTCCTGTACTTGCATGCATGTTCTTTCTCTCTCTCTCTCTCTCAAAATAAATAAATAAGCTTAAAAAAACCCACTTTGCACTGTGCACCGTGTCTATACAAATTCAATGTGATTTTTTCACACTGGATTTGTCTAATGATAGAAATGAAGGAGACACACACTATAGTTTGGTTTCCAATTTCGTTGCTCATTCACATGGATGGACCTCGGGGGTGTCATGCTAAGTGAAATAAGTCAGGCAGAGAAGGACAGATACCACATGTTTTCACTCGTAAGTGTAACAGGAGAAACTTAACAGAGGACCATGGGGGAGGGGAAGGGAGAAAAAATAGTTGGGGAGAGGGAGGGAGGCAAACCATGAGAGATTCTTGAATACTGAGTACAAACTGAGGGCTGATGGGGAGGGGAGAAAGGAAGGGGGTTGATGGGCATGGAGGAGGGCACTTGTGGGGAAGAGCACTGGGTGTTATATGGAACCAACTTGACAATAAACTATAAAAGAAAAAAAATTTACTTGCTCATTCAGTTGGCCTGTTAAACGTAAATAATTTCTAATATATTGCTCACAGTGTGTCTCTCTCCCCCTAAGTAATTGAAAAGAACAAAATAGCATGATAAAAACTGGAGGGGAGGGAAAGATTTCTGATAGGCATGTTAGCAAAAGCGTATCCCTGCACACAACTGTCGAGTGCACACAGGACCTGCGTGTGTTGGTGAATTTACATTCTCTCTTGGTAAAATGATGCTGCATGACAACCACAACAGTAAATCTTTATTTTTGTGTGTGAGGGAGTGGGGTAGCTGGGCAGGCCTGATCTGAGCTGTCTTCGGCGGGCTCACGGGTGCACCTGCAGCCTGCCGCGGGGAGAGTGGCCAGTGCCGCCAACTTGGCCTGGCTCTCCCGGTGTCTGGGCCTTGCCTGCGGTGGCCGAGCTGTCTGAGCTCGGGGCCCTGAGCTCTCCCATCTTCCCACGGGCTAGTCTGGGCTGGTTCTCAGACCGATGCGGGGTTCTAAGAGAGAGCCGGGTGGAGGCATGGCCCCTTCAGACTCAGAAATGGCACGCCACTATTCCTCTTTCCCACTGGCTGGTCCCACTTTGTGATGGGAAAGATACAAATTCACATCACAAAGGCTTTGGAAACCCAGGTGGAGAGAGTCCCAGCTGTTTTTGTATCCAGTCTACTTACTGGATACACATACCGGCCAGCGCTGTTACCTAGTTGCACAATATTGCACAATTCATTTCACCGCTCTGTAGGGGCCCAGGGCAGGCTGCCCCAAGACAGGCCGCTCTGGTATGAAGATTATTTTGAGTTAAAGGCAACTGAGAGCCTGCAAGCTCAAGAGAAGCTTTTTTTAATTTTATGTTTTTTAATGTTTATTTATTTTTGAGAGAGAGAGAGAGCACGAGTGAGTGAGCATGAGCAGGGGAAGGCCAGAGAGAGAGAGGGAGACACAGAATCAGAAGCTGTCAGAGCTGTCAGCACAGAGCTCCATACGGGGCTTGAACTCACAAACTGTGAGATCCTGACCTGAGCCGAAGTTGGGTGCTCAACCGATTGAGCCCCCAGGCGCCCCGAGAAACTTTTGCGTCTCTGTTAACTGCATAGAAGACTCCAAACTCAAGGGGGGTGTCTAGCCCAGAATCAGCGTTGTTGGCAGAGGTAAATTTTATCTAAGTGACCATCTGCATGGCAGGGCAAACATCTAAATACCAAACATCTGCCCTTCTTCTTGTTTCCCTGTGAGTCACATTCCTTTCCCCTTCTCCTTCGTTCCAGAAGACAAATATATCTCATTTTGCCCGACCGGCTTCAGAATTTCCATGTCTGTGTGGATTCCCCATAAGTAAGCTATTAAATTTGATTTTCTCTTGTTAATCTGTTTCATGTCAATTTGATTCTTAGTCCAGCCAGAAGGACTAAGCAGGAGACAGGAATCCTTATTCCCCAAAACTCTGAGCCACTTTCCCTCACTTGGAAAATGGGTGCTGTGAGAATGAATGAAATATGTTTCACTAGAACATTAGAGGAGTTTAATAAATCCCTCACACTCTCCCTCCAGCCATTCAGAGGTGGGAGAGAGGTTTACACCAGCTATGAACGTTATAGAAATTAAATAATTTGATTTAAGTTTAATTTGGAGAACCTAAATGCTAAAACCAAACACATACTTCAGAAAAAAAATGATATAGAAGTTTGAGCAGTAATTTAAAAGATTTTGAATAAATTCACTGGGTAACAAAGTTCAATGTTATTAAAATCAGGAGGGCCACAGTGCCTTGGTGGCTCAGTCGGCTCAGGTCATGATCTCACAATTTGTAGGTTTGAACCCCACATCAGGCTCTGTGCTGACAGCGTGGAGCCTGGAGCCTGCTTTGAATTCTGTGTCTCCGTCTCTCTCTGGTCCTGCTCGCTTATGCTCTTTCTCTCTCTCAAAATAAATAAACATTAAATATTAAAAAAAATTAGTAGGGCCTGTGTGCTGCTATAATGGGAGCAAAAAACAATAGGTCCTGAAGTCTGTGGGTCAGGCTATGGTGAATTTCTCATCTCTTTTTTTTTTCCATACTCCACAATGGTTGGGTGCCAAAACCAGTAGCTTTTTTTCTCTTTCCCATTCTTCACAGAAACATACATTTCCATTCCAGATGTGTTCCCCAAAGGAGTCTTACCTTGGTCAGAGAACTCTCAGAATTTCACACACAATAGCTCAGAGCCAGGGAAACCGTTGACTTCAGGGAGAAAGTACTGGGTTAAGACTGAGGCTATCATGGTCCTGACCATGGTGGCTGACTTTGTTCAGAGTAAATGCCTCATAAATAGTAATTAAATGAATCTACCAGAGGAACAAAAGCCAAAGTGAACAACCAAGGTGACATAGCTACATTCAATCATTCTGCAAAGATTTCTTAAAATTCCTACTTTGGGGGCACGTGGGTGGCTCAGTTGGTTAAGCGTCCAACTTTGGCTCAGGTCATGATCTCATGGTTCGTGGGTTCAAGCCCCACATCAGGCTCTATGCTGACAGCTAGCTCAGAGCCTGGAGCCTGTCTTCAGATTCTGTGTCTCCCTCTCTCTCTGACCCTCCCCTGCTCATGCTGTCTCTCTCTCTCTCTAAAATAAATAAAAACAGTAAAAAATAAAAATAAAAAAATTCCTACTTCGTTAGCATTGGGGGAATTGCAAAGGAGACAGAGAGGGTCCTGCCACCAGAGAGCTTACCCTTATTGTGGAAAAGGAAGAAGTATTTGTATGTTATTTTCAGCTAACATTTATTTTTATCTTTCCCCCAGCTTTACTGAGGTATGACTGGAAAATAAAAACGGATCTAATGTACACAATGTGATGATTTTGTATGTGGATACATTATGAAATGATTACCATCATCAAGCTAATAAACCATCCATCTCGTCACATTGTTACTTTTCTCGTGTGTGTGTGGTGAGAACACTTACGAGCTACTCGCTCAGCAAATTCCAGTATATAATAGAGCACCATTAACTGCAGTCACCGTGCTGTGCGTTGGATTCCCAGAACGTACTCATAAGTAGAAGTTTATATCTTTGACCAACATTTCCCCACTTCTCCCACCACCGAGAATGGCAACCACCATACAGTCTGCTTCTGTGAGTTTGAATATTTTAGATTCTACGTGTAAGTAAGATTATACAGTGATTGTTTTTCTGTGTCTGGCTTATTTCACATGGCATAATGTCCTCTGGGTTTGTCCTTGTTGATTTCCTTTTTTACAGCTGACTAATATTCCATCTTATAAATAGATACCACATTTTCTTTATCCATTCTCATCAACAGTTACTTAGGTTGTTTCCATATCTTCCTATTGTCAATAATTCCAGGAACATTTGCCAAATACTATATATCAGTGACTGCACAGTCAGGCACTTCGGGAGTTATGTGTCTCATTTAACCCTCACAGCGGTCCTACAAGGAAGGGGTTGTTATATCATTTTATAGATGAAGAATCTGGAGTTTTGAGTTCTTGTGTAACCTCCTCAAGGCCCCCCAGTCAGCAAAAGGTGGAGCTGGCTTTGAACGCAGATCTACCTAATAGCAGAGCCTGAATTCTTAATTACTATGGGTTCAAAGGGAAGGCTTTGAAATGTTTGTTTTAATTTTTTAAAATTTCATCTCATTTATTTTTATTATGACAATTTTCAAACAGAAGTTGAAAAATTATACATACACTGCTCCCTAGATTCTAGATTAGCATTTTACTACATTGCTTTAACATCTGACTATGCGTCTCTCTTTCCCTCCATCCAACCATTAACCTATCTTATGTTTTGTTTTGTTTTGTTTTGTTTTTGATGTGTTTCAAAGGAAGTTACAAACATCAGTAGAAGTGGGGTTTGAACTGAGCCTGGAAGGATGTTGTCAAGTCTATAAAGACAGAAGAGATAGAAAAAGCAAAAGTCCAGGCATGGAAAAAAGTATGGGTGAAAGAACAGGGGCAGGGATGTACATGATGACCTCATAGAACAAGAAAGAGGCAATGACAGAGGGCGACAGGTGGGGAGCATGATAATGAAGGATGGGTAGGAAGGCTGGACGGAAGAGAACTCGAGCAAATGAACAGAGGAGTTCCACTTCAGTGAGAGTCAATAGGGGAAACAGGAACTACCAGAGTTTCCAGTAGAAAGAATGTAGGGCATAAGCAGAATCAGGAGGGGTGGGTGTCCAGAAGGGCAGGAGCAGGGGAACTCAAGTCCAGTAGTTGTAGTGATCCAAGGAAACCTGAATCCGGAGAGCAGTAAGAATAGATAGGGAGAGAACAAAAATCACTAAGAAAATGCAATGTAAGAAATTTGTTTTATAATTGCTTAAATTCAAAAACATTATTTGCTAGGGTTGAATAATAATGTAGAACAACACAATCTACATGAATTGTTTTCTAAAAATGTGTTCGCTGGAAAACACGTCCACTCGACAGAGCTCATAGATGAGTGGATACCCACGTTGTGCCGGCTGCTTCGGGTACACCATCTCCTGGGATCCTCGCAGACCCGAGGGGGAAGGCACTGACGCTCCTCCCAGAATTCCTCTAACTCCACGGTTGCCTACAGGAGGCAATTTTGCCCCTGCCCAGGGGACATTTCGCAATGTCTGCAGACAATTGTGATTGTCATGACCGGGAGGGTTACTACTGGCATCTGATGGGTAAAGACCAGGGATGCTTCGAAGCATCCTATAATGCCCAGGACAGCCTCGCGATGAAGAATGATCAGGTCCAAAATGTAATTAGTGTGGAGGTTCAGAGTCTAACCTAATTAGCACAGAGGCTAAGATAACTAGCGGCTCAGGTCATAATTTTTGAAAGGTACAGTTGGTCTAATTTTATTGATGAGAAACACAAGGCTTAAGAGGGTTAAGAAATTTCCTTAGTTCATACTGCCAAGAGGGGCAAAAATAGGGTGTTTACTTAGGTCTTTTGATTCCAAAAATCAATGTCTTTCAGTTATACCATGACTGCATGAAGAAGAAAAAGGGGTTAAAATCATTCCATGCTTTTTAAGTCACAGGAAATGAGAGAATTTTAGCACCAAAGACCAAGGCAGTGATGTCAATGAGGAGAAAACAGGAAGTCTGGGGGGAACTAATGGCAGAGTGGACCTAATAAGTTCAGTTGTTGACAGGTCAACATTGGAAGTGATGGCGTGGGGAAGCGTTAAGTGACAACGTCCATGGAGATCTGGCAAGAAGACCCAGAGCTCAGAGAGAGTACCGAAACCGTACTACCCCGATAGGCAGGTGTTAGCTCCAGGCATGACAAGAGGGGCTTGAGATATGGGTTAAGTAAAGAGAGCAGAGGAATAGGGACTGAATTCTAAGAAGATGTTCCTAAGAAAAGAAGTACTGAAAAAGGAACCAAGGAAGACAATAGAGAAAATGGAATCTGAAAGCTGCCCACAGGATGTGTTTTATTAAAGAAGGCAGAATAAGAGTTTGAGAAGGTCTTGTTACCTGGTGTGCTGGGAAGAATTTCCCTGTCTCCCATTCACGTGTAATTTGTATAACTAATTTGTATAACTGACAGCAGACAACACCTGTATCTTTTTTATGCTCTTTGTAATTATTCTTAGAATCTGTGTTAGCCATGAAAATAAACTTTCAACTTTTCATTTAGGCAAAAGCTTCCAGTTGCCAGCCCCAACCCCCAAGCTTCTGGTAGCTTCCAGTCTGACGTGGATACCCCAAATATTACTTATCTGGAGCCAATGTTCTCATTTCTCTCTGCTGAGTCCACATATCCTTGTTTGACCAAATAACAGGAACAAACAATTCCTTCCATAATGGATGTACCCTAAGGTGTCACGCTTCTGAGAATCTCCGCTGAAAATTGATTCCCCTGAACTATGGTACCGTATGATTTTAGTTAACATACTTGTTATTTATTGGATACAAATGGCAGGGATTTGAGCAAATATGCTGAGCCGCCGGGCTAGAATAGTACAGGTAGTGCCCAGCTCTGAGCAGGGAGGAAAGGGGGGCGGGGTTTGGAGCGCAGCTAGACATGGTAGCCACGGTACTAGAGCCACTGACCACACCAGCAAGGGGTTATTGAACTAAAACTGATTTGTAAAATGACTATTAATGCTTATACTGGTTAAGAGTTTTTGCTCATTTACTATATGCAGGAATTGCCTTCAGCACATCGTATGGATTACCTCATTCTGACCCTCCCGAGGACTTAGTGATCTCGGTTTAATTATCAACCCCTCCACCCACCTTAGGACAGATGAGGTTCTGACAAGGATCTGGGACAGCTGGAATCCTGGGGCTCACTTCCTCATCAAAATCCAGCTGTACACGGAAACTTTCGGTGATGAGGAAATGTTCTGTATGCTGTCTACTAGCCACACAGGGGTGTGGAGCACTTGAAACTTGGTTAGTGCAACAGAGGACCACTAAGACACAAACACACAAACCCCCCTGAATTTTAATTAAAAATTTAATTATTTTTTAAATTAATTTTTTATTTTTAATAATAAAATTAATTAATTATATTTTAATTGAAATTATGAAATGTGGTAAATAGCCACATTTTATAACTATATGGACTGTGCAAATGCAGAACATTTCCGTCCTTGAAGAATGTTCTATCAGGCAGCACAGTTTAGGGAAAAAATGCTGCCTTTTTCCTTTCCTCCCTGCTTGGCTTCCAGGGCCAGCAGTAAGGTCTTTCTCTTCCCCTTCCCAGCTCCTCCAAACCTCCAGCCTCTGAGAAAGGAGATTCCTTTCCTCTTCCCATCTTCCCCTACTTCCATGTTGCCCACCCGCGTGGCATCAGCCTGTTCAACAGCCTTGCATAGGCAGATGGAAATGACCTTTCCCAACCAGGCACTGCCTGGCAGCTTTACCCTCTTCCTCATCAACAATCTGCAATTACTCAACCTGCAAAAGACGGAAATCATTCTGCCAGAGCTACAACCAGGCAGACTACATCAGAACATTCCAAGAATAAAAAGCAAACCCAAACACACAGCATTTAATGAAATAAACAAAATACATGCTTTGAGCTTTGCTAGAGAGCCTCTCTGTAATTGATGACTTTGTTAGTGGAAAGCCTGTGAGGTTTCTTTCTATTCTCCAAAACTTTTTAAAAGAACTGGTAGTCCTACATTATTTAAATGGAGAATGGGCCTTATTTGCCCTGAAAACAATGTTCTGAAATGCAAAAGTACTCAAGCCTTGAACCTAAAGACCTTCACAGATGACAGCTCAGGGCTGTCAGCCCTCTACTTTTAGAAGTCCATTTTCAATGCTAATGAATTCTTTTACAAGCCGTATTTGCTAATTCGTCTGTGTGTTTTAGACATAGATTCGCTAATCATTACTTAGACATAACCCAGAGATTTTTGCAGTGAAAATAGGACGTCAGTCCAGATGTATAAAAAGCAGGAGATTGGGGGAAGGAGAGGAAACAAAACAGCCAGAGGGAAAAATGAGGAAGGACTTTACTTAGCCTGTTTAAAAAAAAAAAAAAAAAGCGTAAAGTACTGTGTGGCTACTGCTCAGTAACTTTGCAGTCCCCTTTTCAAATTTTCCAAAAAGTCCAACTCTTCCTGAAACCAACTAAATGACTAGGAATTCTTAGGATTTAGAGGTGCCGGGGTGGGGCTGGAGATTTTTGCATTTCTAGCAAGCTCCCAGATGACAACGATGTTGTTGGGTAGCAAGGGTGTAGAACTCAAGAAGCTGGAATCAGACTGGCAGTTGGAACCTGCCTCTGAGCGACTGAGTTCCAGGAAGGTTAGCCTAGAATCTGCCTTACGTGGGGGCACCCCTGGGCAAACTCGGGAGACTGCTTCTTGGGGGCTTAGAGACGGCCGTCTTCAGGGTGACGATTGCGGACCTGGGCGAACCTCAGCATAGTCAACAACATTAACGTCTACTGGGGGCAAATGAGGTACGCGGCACCCGCACCTCCTTCATTTTGTCCTCGAGGCAAACACATGAAGCGGCCACTATTATTATTCCTGTTTCACAGGTTAAGAAACTGAAGCTGGGAGACTTAACTTGCGCAAGGTCACAAGCTTTTCCGGAGAGTTGACTCCTGGTCCACCTAACTCCAAGAGCCAACGCTTTTACTTAACAATTTGGGGCCTCAGTTTCTGGTGCTGTGAAATGGGAAGCGCTGGCCGGCAGAATACAGATCCCTGCAGGATAGTCTAAGGGAGCCCTGGAATTCCTCCTGGAGACCCTGCTCTCTGCCCCTGCAGGGAGAAGTTCTGCTTGAGGACCCTGGGCCCCTTCTCTTGCCCAGGTCGGGGGCGCGCAGGGCTGCTTAGGGTCACGGCCAACCCCGGGGAGGGCAGTTAAGTCCTGGAGCGAGCTGGCTCGGGACGCGGCGGGCCGACCCGTTACATAACCGCCGGGCGTCCCTCTGCCCCCGCGCCCCTCACCCCGCTCAAAGCCGCGGCGCGTAGAGCGGCTCGTAGGGAAAAACCCCCTGTAGGCCGCCCGACAGTGTCCTCGGCGGAGCCGGCGGGGCGGGGGCTGAGCCGGCCGGTGCCCGTCGGCATCCCGGGCGCCGGGCTCTCCCCGGCCACGCTCTCCTCCTCCCGCGCTGCGCCCCGGGTCCCGGCCCCGCCGGCGCCTCCGCCCCGAGCGCTCCCCGCCCCTCCTCGGAAGCGCGGACCGCGGCGGCGGGGGCCCGGGAAGGGGCCACGGCGCGGGGACGCGGCCGGATGGGTGCGCCCCGGGGGCATGTCCGCGCGCCACGGCCCGGGATACAGCGGTCCACGCGAGGTGAGGACGCGGCGGGGCCGGGCGGAAGGGGGGTCGCGCGCCCTGGGCGGGCTGGGCCCCGCTGGGCTGCCCCGGGCGGCCCTCCCCGTTCCCCGGGGCGCGGGGGCTCCGGGGACCCTGCGCGGCGGCGGGGCTCTCGGGCTGGGCTCGGTGGAGCTGGCGGAGGGCGCTCCGTCGGCTGCCGCGGCCCCGGCGCCCAGCCTCGCGCCGGGAGTCCCCACCCCAACCCGGGTCCCTCGGGGCGCCCTCTGGGCTAGGAGGCCGACGAGTGCCAGCTGGTCGTGTCGGTGTCTGGCCGGAGCGCCTGCAGTTTCGGGGCAGGTGGCCGGAGAGGAAGCGGCTGATCTCCATCTCCTGTGCTTTCCAAAGGCAGACTGCCCGGTGTATAGAGACCGCTTTTCGGCTGGATTAGGTTTTCACTGCCTTTTAAAAAATTTCTTCTGCCGCGGGTAATACTATTTATTTCTCGTGTGTGAGGTACTAACAACACAACGGCCTCAATTGACTGCATTTAATTTCTCAGCTGTTTCTTGTCCTCAGTGCGGACTCAGGGGCAAGTGTTGGGAAGCACAATTTTAAAGCACGATCGCAGTAAAACCTGAGGCTATTTGGTTAGCCTTCTGTTTTCACAGCTCAGCTTTCTGACCATCTTATAACTTCAAAAAACTTTTTTTTAACATTTAATTTTGAGAGATAGAGACAGAGCGTGAACAGGGGAGGGGCAGAGAGAGAAAGAGACGCAGAATCCGAAGCAGGCTCCAGGCTCTGAGCTGTCAGCAGAGAGCCCAACGCGGGGCTCGAACCCACGAACCCTGAGATCATGACCTGAGCCAAAGTCAGTCGGACACTCAAGCGACTAAGCCACCCAGGCGCCCCAACTTTTTTTTAAATGTTGAGATGGATGGAATCTACTAGAACACTGGTTAAACCATTCCATTCTGATGGGCTTCTAATTTGTGCATCTAACATGTCTCTTGGCTGAGAGCTGGGCACCTGGAGGCGCAGCCAGCTTAACCCAGGAAGAAAGACTTGAGGCCTGACAAATTTAGAAACACACTGCCTCCATAGGTACCTGAGGTCTCTGGCTTTTAAAATCATCGACCGACCCTGCAGAGTTTGTCTCGTTCCCCCGCCAATGTCATGCCAGGCTAATGGTGTCTGACCCTCCCAAGGTGCCCGATGTATGTCTGTTAAAGAAAATAAATGATTAAATAAGGAGTAATTAAGTGACTGGATTTGGTCAACTAATCATAGGATCTTGGAAATTGCAAAGGGTTTTAGAGATCACCTATTCAAACCCTTCACCTTGCAGGCCAGGAAGCTGAGAGTCTGGTAGTCAAGGATGGGCTGAACTTCTGTTAACTGGCGATGGAACCAACCCCACCGTGCAGGCCTTGTCCTTCCCGCTTCGTTTGGTTTCCAAAGCATTTTGCTTCTAGGCATTTTGAGCAACAATGATAATACTGGAATCACATAATCATATCATGTTACTCTTCTGATTTATGTGTTTATTTATTTCTTTTAACTGGTGCGATTTTTAAATAAATGAGAGGTTGCATTAGTCAAATTGTATTTGGAGTATAATTTAAAAAATACAAACTCTTAATTTAATTTTATTTTATTATTTTTAAAAATTTTTAAATGTTTTTCTTTATTTTTGAGAGGGAGGGAGACAGAGAGAGACAGAAAGAGACAGAGCGCAAGCAGGGGAGGGGCAGAGAGAGAGGGAGACACAGAATCCAAAGCAGGCTCCAGGCTCCAAGCTGTCAGCACAGAGCCCGATGTGGGGCTCATGAACTGCAAGATCATGATCTGAGCCGAAGTCTGATGTTTAACTGACTGAGCCACTCAGGTGCCCCTCGAAACCTTAATTTTAAATAATTACATTCTACTTGAACAATGATGAATATGCAGATGCATCCTAGGTAAACATCCAAAGACGAACAGTAACCAAAACAGGTGGACCAAATTTACCCCCATTTTCCCTTGGAATCTCTTCTGATTCTCAACTCTTTATGGTGGTGATTGGTTAGAGTAAAAGGTATAATGTATGATATTAGAGCCAACTCTAGGATCATTTGTGTGTTATAATGATGACCATGACCTTATCATAGAGCTGAGAAAGGAACTTTAAGCTGACTTATTTAGCATTTTGTGCATTGCACATTTTTTGTGTTCTTCAGTTTAGTTCAAATTAACAGATATTTACCTACTGCTTTGTATAATGCCTACTATGCTCCTGGTGCCATTCTGGGCATTTGGGATAGATCATTGAACACAATAAAGAAATTTGTTCCTGTGGAGCTCAAGTTACAATCCATTCATGAGAATTGTTTCCAGATTTTGTTTGGCAGATAGAAGAGAATTTCAGAGGCCCCTGGGTGGTTCAGTTGGTTGAATCTGGCTCTTGATCTCCACTTAGGTCTTGGTCTCCAGGTTGTGGATTCAAGCCCTGCATTGTGCTGTGTGTGGAGCCTACTTTAAAGAGAGAGAGAGAGAGAGAGAGAGAGAGAGAGAGAGAGAGATTGGGAATATCAGTTTTGCCTAAAGTAGGGAAATGAATGTAAATGTTCCAGATTATCTTCCTTAAATCCTATGATTCTGCTGATTTTATAATCACTGAAAACAAAGAAGTGAATACAGATGAAGTTACTCTGACTTCTATAAACTGATATCCTCCTATATACGAGGGGCAAGTCACACATTCGGTTATTTTATGTATGTTCATTTGGAGTCCCTTAAATTATATTATCTTTAGTGCAGGGATATTGCCCTGGTGACATTAAACTTCATGAAGCAATGAGAGGATCCGTTTTCTCAGTAGTGTTAGGGAACCCATGTTAGTGTTGCATACTGTAATCGTACTAGTTTGTAAGATGTAGCTTCTTAGTTATTTATGAAGATGGTGTTTTGCTTTCATTTGTTCTCACTTTACATTGTGTCCCCCAATCCCCTGAGTATCCCATAGGCCACACAGTGTTGTGACTTCTTGGTAAATCCGTTACCAGGGAAGTTTTTATTCAGACAGTCCAGTTTTAAGCATTTTCTAATTCTCTCACTTGCTTTTTCTTCAAAACGGCATGGTTTGCAAGCTTAGGCATGTTTATTATTTTTAACAAAGGCTTATCAAAATGAGCTTGGCAGTTTTTCAGTCGTATACAGCCAAAAAAAGTATTCAGTGGAGCTTTTGGGGCTGTTTATGCATTCCTTACCTAACCAATTGCTTTGCTTTTAAAAATCACTAATTTGAAAGCTATTTGCTTCCCATTAAGGTAGTAAAATAATTTAATTGAGAAAAACCAAATCCACATTTGATGTTGGGAGATTCTGAGCACAAAGATTTTCTCTCTGTCTGTTTTTAATTTGTGCTACATCAAAGGACATCAGGAAGTGTCATTATCTAACAATGTCCTATTTGAAAGTTGTCTCTGTTAAACAGTTGGAGGAGAGTCACGATTTCTGATGGCTGCTAGGCACCGAGCGTGGTTGATTTTCTTCATTTGCCCAGCACTTCACCCCATCAGATACTCGTCTCCCCTCCCCGATCTTTTACTCCACATTGACAAGTGGGAGGAGTTGCTGTAGCCAGGTGGGAAGTCACACACCATTAATTATTTAATATTCTCCTTCTTTACTTAATAAGTAATAAACAGTTACTGAACATCTACTCCTTATTAAATATTTGTGTAAAGATTGCGTTTTGAGTATCTATTTTTCTGCTGGGGGCAGTAGGATGTATAAAGACACAGAACCTGGCTCTGAAACAGCTTACAGGACGTCGTCTGAGCTGCCGTAAGCCTGACCGCCAGGAGATAGACAAGTACTTTGG
Organism: Helogale parvula; assembly: GCA_004023845.1. NCBI lineage: Eukaryota > Metazoa > Chordata > Mammalia > Carnivora > Herpestidae > Helogale > Helogale parvula. The sequence continues at coordinate 4,433 of PJEM01014851.1, read as the reverse complement.
TAATTAAAGGGGAGGACGGAGAGCATGTAGGCACTCTGAGGAGTCAAGGCTTGGGGAAGATTTTGTAGAGGAGGACACGTTTGAGCTTCTCCTTGAAAGATGGGCAGGGTGGTAAAGCTTTAGAGAAGCAGAGGGGTATAGCTATCTTTATGGGAACATATCTTTGCCTTTTTTTTTTTTTGAAGACCTGTAGAAGACTTCCTCTTGCAGGGGGAGGCTGCGTTGGGTGTGTAATGAACACTTATCACTTCGACACCCTCTGCATGCTTCCCCGTCCATCCTGGGGGATGGAGTACTGGCCCACACTAAGACAACACATTGGGTTAGCCGGCACCCTCCTTCCCTCTGAAACACCTATTAGTTGCTGCTCAGAGCACAGAGGCCACCGTGGCAAGTAGCTGTCATCACAATAAACTGCTGTACTTTGCTTCATCAGCCCAGGTGCATGTGCACAGTGGTGTTTGCTCCTCGTCATGTTTATTCTAGTAGTACTTGCTTTTGTAACTTTGCAGTTTAATGAAATGTCACATAAAGTGAAGTGATGGGAATGCCAAAGAATGTTTTTTCCGTAAAAACTAAATTGATTGCCATGTAGGCACATAAAAGTAAGTCATTTCTTTTTTTTTTATGTTTGTTTATTTTTGAAAGAGAGATAAAGTGCAAATGGGGGAGGGGCAGAGAACGAGGGAAAGAGAGAGAATCCCAAGCAGGCACCACACTGACAGTGGCAATGCAGGGCTCGAACTCATGAATCATGAGATCATGACCTGAGCTGATAGTTAATCTACTGAGCCACCCAGGTGTCCCAAAAGTAAGTCATTTCTAAAAACAATGTCAACACATGCTATAACATGGTTGAACCAGGAAAACATGCTAAGTGAGAGAAGCCAGACACAAAAGACCACACATTGTGTGATACGTCCGCAACAGGCAAATCCACAGAAACAAAAAGTAGATTCGTGGTTGCTGTGGTATGGGGGTGGGGAAAGTTCAGAGTGACTGATAAGGGCTACATGGTTTCCTTTGGGGATGATGGCTTTATGCTAGAATTAGATAGTAGTGACGGCTTTCTAATATTTGAGTGCACTGAATTGTAGCCTGTAAAATGATTAAAATAGTAAATTTTTTATCTCAACCCCCTTCCAGAAGAAAGATAATGAAGCTAAATAGAAAAGGGGCAACAAGAAGAAGCAGGCTACTACTATTTAGATGTGGAATAGATAGCTCTAAACCATTGGGAAAGTATAACAAAGCAAATCTAGGAAGGTTCTGCACTTAGAATTTTCCACAGTTGACTTTAAGGTACGAATGCTTTTAAGAATTGAAAGCAGGATATCTGGGTGTGGTTTTACCAAGAAGGCAACACAGAGCTCCAGTCATGACCTGATAGCCAAAGGTTAGTGAGTGATTTTGCTTGTATTTATGTGACTAATGTTGAAATAAAATGTTTGAAATATGTTTTATCAACTTTTTGACCCTCTGCTTTTACTGACTTCTGATTGCTTCAGTTAAGAGAGGTCTTAATGTTTCAGTTTCTTAGAGTACCTGGTGTATCTTGAAAATAGCTCATCCCTCTACATCTGGAGAGAAATTCCATGTTCATACACCTCTCTTATGGATGTAATATTAGTTACTTCCGGTGTATAAAGGGGACCTGAACCTAGTCTTCAAGCTTTAAATCACCATAAAAATAAGTACCCATTTCCCCCCAAGATGTCTTATGGCTACTATCTGTAAACAGAGTAGCAACATAAAATCTTCACCACCCCAATACTTACGCCTTTCTTGACTTTATAATTTTAAAAAATATTTCTGAGCACAATCCGTCATTTTCCAGTTTATTTAGCACATTACAGATTAAAGCTGTAATTACCCATTTGGGGGACCAAGCGGTATGGGTTTGTAATTTTACTTTTTCGGATGAAATGCTTTCCATGGGACTGAGCTCATACTTATCTACTGAAACCAGTTGTGTTTCTTGAAATAGCAATTTCATCTTTCTAACCTATAACTTCAGATCACCTGCATTCATAGCTCATGATTTGCCAAAAAACCCCCCAAAACCCCACATACACAAAACCCCAAAAAAACCCCAAACCCCACACTCTCACAACTAAGTCAGATCTGCTTGAAGGGAGAATAAAGTGCTGCTTCTTCAGTCTGATCTCGGTCAACCAGACAACTAGCCAAGAGCGGTCTTGACTATCGTTATTAATTGATCATGAACGAGGAAGCCCAAACTCACAGGCATCACTGCTATCAAAAGGAAGTGGTTTGTCCAAGGGGTCCCTGGCTGGCTCAGTGGGTAGAGCACACAGCTGTTAATCTTGGGGTCATGAGTTTGAGCCCCAAGTTGGTGTAGAGATTACTTAAGGAAATTAAAAAGAAAAGTGGTTTGTCCAGGTTGAGGTCTGATGATGGAATGATCACTCAGTCACGTGATTCAAGACTGTGATTCAAGACTGTATCAATGGTTCTCAACAACTAGCTACACATTAGAATCACCTGGGAGGGGAAAAAAATATTGGTGCCAAGGACCCATTCTCATAAATTCTGATTCTTTAGGTCTGGGATACAGCCAGGCATCAATGATTTTTTTTAGTCTCCCCTGGCAAACCTCATGTGTAGGCAGGGTCGTGAACCTTATTTATATAATTATTAATAATTTTACACTTTTTCGGAATAACTTTTATTGAAACAAATGATGGTTATGATTTCTTCTTAACATACTTGATGGAAAGATTAAACATGAGGGGCACCGGGGTGGCTCAGGCATTAAGCGTTTGACTTGGGCTCAGGTCATGATCTCACAGTTCATGAGTTCGAGTCCTGCATCAGGCTCTGTGCTGAAAGCTCAGAGTGTGGAGCCTGCTTCAGATTCTGTGGTTCTCTCTCTTTTTGCCCCTCTCCCACTTGCACTCTGTGTCTCTCCCTCTCAAAAATAAATAAACATTAACAAAAATTTTTTGAAGATTAAATATGAGACTTTTTTCTTTTAATTAGTATTGCGATTTCTCTACACAGTGCTCACTCAGTATATGGCAAGCTTTCCCAATGGTTGAATGAATTTCTACTGATTTTCCTCCTATGGGATTCACTAAGCTCATGTATATACAATGTCAGAATGACCAAATCAAAGGGTACCTGGGTGACTGAGTAAAGTGTGCTACTCTTGATTTTGGCTCAGCCCATGATCCCAGGGTTTTGAGATTGAGCCCCTAATAGGGCTCCTTGCTAAGGGAGCAGCCTGCTTGAGATCCTTTCTCTCTCCTTCTGCCCCTCCCCCCTGCTTGCAGTCTGTGCACCCTCTCTCCCCCAAAACAAAAAACAAAACCAAATCAACCAAATTGGTGTTATTACAGTCAATCAACCAATAACTGATCAATCTACTTGCTTTGTTTTGGTGATAGTGGTATCATAAAGGCCTATTTCTTGAGGACAGTAATTTGGCCTTTTCTACAACAATCAGTTTCCTCTATAATAACTTAGAGATGTGTCCTTGTTTATTATGCATTTCCTCAGGCTGATAGAGTTGTCGATCTTAATGTCCAAACTTGTCTCTGAATACTTTTTGTTTGTATCAAAATAGATTTTGAAAATACATGATTTCTATATAAGAAATACATAAGACCAAGAAGAAAGCAGCTTAAAACTTGCCTTATGTGACTTAAAAAAATATGCCTACTTTTAGGTTTTTCCTTATCATTAGGATTTACTGTCTTTGAGAAAATGTCTAAGGTGATAGACACAGTGACGCTGATCTAGAGCACTTCTTAGAACTGACTTTATTTTTAATGACATTTGTTCTTACTTTAATACTGATGAGAATTCTCACCCACTGTTACCAGTTAGCTGTCCCCAAATGTGCCTTCACTGTTGATTTTTGTATTAAAAGTATCACCTTCATGGATCTTGACCAGTCATTTTTGAACTGTGTTTTGCAGCTTTCTGGGAGTTTCAAGGACTCTTGGGGGCTGTTATGGGTCATGGGGACAATGAGGGGAAAAGATGTCCTGCATCCAGTTTGGGGTTCCCTTTGGTGGTCTCTTCTGCAACCTAAGCAGGTGTGTTATGCTTGGTTTCATGTTTTGGGTTTCCAGGTAAGATTTTATCTGAACAAAGGATATCTGGGTGAAAACAAGATTGGAAATGATGAGGCCACATGTTTATACCTCTCTGCTTCCTCATCCCTGCCAAATTTGGTTTATGTCATCTGGTAAGCTCCTAATTGTTTCTAACTGCTACTGTGCACCTGTGTTGAAAAAGCATGGGGAGACATTGGCCTTATTAACTTTATATCCTCTGTGTCTGTGCAGAGAGACGGCCAAATGAGCAGTTAGATATTCTGGGCAAGAAGCACAGATTGGGAGTTATTAGTGTAGAGACTCGGTTTGGTTTAAGTCCTGTGTGTATGGAAGTAATCACCTGAGGAG